>APFE030940324.1:27549-108257 GCA_000404065.3 Pinus taeda
GGAAAGCCTATATAAAACAAGGCTTGGGTGGTTCATGAGCACATATCTTCATTCTTCAAGTTCATTGAGACTAAATAGCTTGAGAGCTAATTCTTCTTGTATTGTGAAGAGGATTTCCACTTGATTGATAATACATGGTTGGGGTTTTATGTTGGTGCTTTCCCCTGGATATATCTTATGTTATGTGTGATTAATTCTCTTGATTAGTTATGCGTGTTTCTACTTTATGTTGCTCATGATTCCGATTATGCTTCCGCTTAATGTTTTATAGAAGTAGAACAAGTATTATGCTTTAGGACATTGCATATATCGGTTTGTTCTACAGGTGAAATTTCTACAACCCTCATCAGTTCTTTCCAACTTGAAAATGGAGGTAAAATATGTTGATTTTCTTTCAGTTTTGTCTTCACATAGTATGATTTCTGTTAGAGATTTGGAGATACAAATTACAAGGACAAACATGAGGCTCCTTACCAGGATGAGGTACAAGGAGGAAGAAGAACTTGGTGTTAATAACCAAGGCATAACTCAACCATTGGAGGTCATGCAGAGACCTCGATTTGCAGGCTTCAGATACATTGAAGGAGAATGCTCGAAGGTGTCAGATTCTTCTGAGACATCGTCGAAATCATCGACGAAAGAGAATGATGGGAACATGTCACCATCATCCCATGGCAATGCTCATTGCACAGAAAGAGCTGAGGCAAGATCTCATCGCCATAATGACACCAAAGGAAACAGGGAAAGGTATAACAAATCTCAATATGCAAATTTTCATTTCGATTACAATCATGTTGTTAATAATGGACATAAATCAAGGCATCGAAAAACATGTACTTTTTGTGGATTACATAACCATACATTTTCCGAGTGTTGGAAACGAATAGCAGCACACAAAAGGAGGAGACATGGAAGACCCTCTCAAGAGCAGGTAAAGAAACATGTTAAGCAGATCTAGAGAAAGAAGATGTATTGTAGTCATTGCAACAGAGGTGGCCACCAAAAAGCCACTTGTTGGCTCCATTCAGAGCAACGCATTAAAGACAAAGCGTCGGTGCATGAACTAGATGAAACAGTTGTTCGACCAACGAATGCGCCACAAGGAAATGACCCATTCACATTGATAAGTGAGAAATGGTTCTTCTAGGCATGATAGAATGTCATGGTCTTATTTTTTCCAATCATGTGTTGCATTTTAAAATGTAAAAGTGATGATGTGTTTTCCATCACTTGTTAAGCAACAATGATGTTTGGTCTTATTTTGTGTTGCATTTTACACTCTGAAAGTGATGTTGTATTTCCATCACTTGTCAAAGAAAAAATAATGTTTAGCCTTATTTTTTTAAATCATATATTGCAGTGATGATGAGTTTTCCATCACTTGTTGAAGCAACAATGATATGTTGGCCTTGTTTTTGGTAGCTAGGGTATTGTTTCCATTTTGATGTAAACTAAACCACTGGTTATGTGTTATAAACTTGTGGAAAGTATGGGATGCTTGGGTCATTACTTCGTCATGCAAGTCAAGCATGTAATTTGCAGAATTGTACTACACATTTGCAGAGGGTGCAGGTGTCAGCTCCTCGTTTATGGATCCAAAGGACAAAGGTGAAGGAGAAGTAAGGATGACTTATCAGACACTTGTAAGTGCAAACAAGGTACAAAGAAGTTGCAAATTATTTTTCATGCTTTTGGAGGACCAAAATCTCCTCAGTGGGGAGGATTGATCCAGGTGGCTCCAGACACATGCAGAAGTCCAAGAGGACTCTGAAAGGGTCAAAAATCAAAGTGATCAGAATGTTGTCAAACCAGGACCAGAGCGTAGATCTTATCGTCCTGATCGCAACGGTGTGAACGGTTCGTCAAATCGAGCTTGTATGCGAAAGGTAGAGGCAGTCAAAGTTCTAGTCAAATTTGGGCTGTTGGCCAGGTTTAAGTATCCTACAAATTGACCGAGTCCTGAACATGGAATTTGGCTCCCGAGGTGAGGGCGAATTTGTTGGATGCATAATTTGTCTAATAACCCATATATTAGATAAAATCGAAAATATCACCATGGTGAATAAAAATAAAAATAAAATATTATCTTAGGTGGCGGGCGATGATCCCCGCCACCTTCTTCGGATCCCAAAAACGTATACATAAATTGTTAATTAAAAAAAATGGTTGACAGGCCATGACCCTCGTCGGCCCCCAACCAACATTCATTATAACACACAATACAATTAAGTGGGGTGGGTGAGCCACCTTCGATCGATCCGGCCCACACCCAACCACTTCACTATATACATATGCCATTGCATTTAATGTGGAGCCGGCGGGAATTGCACCCACCCGGCCAACGCACCCCATAACCGTTGTTTAAACACTCCGCCACATTCATTTAACACAATATTTTAAACAAGACATCGTCATATAGTTATCAAATTATACCTGTTACAAAAAATCATCGTCGTAACAAAAAGCGTTGGTATATGTGTACGCCTATGTTAAAATAGGTCGGAGCAGATTTGAAACCCAGAACCCCCGCCAACAGAAACCTTATTTTTATCACTGCCAACCAACATGCCAAGTGGGCACACTTGGTAAAGTCCGCCTTTAACTTATACTTAAACTCATACTTGTGCAGTGCACCCAAGGAGGAGCGGATTTGAGAGCGGAGAAGCCAGCATATTAATATTTTAATGTAGAACCGTGAGCGATGGAATTAGGAGCGGAACCTTGACACACTTTTCGAGACAATTTTTTAATTAATTGTAGGTGGAATCATGAGCATGGAGAAGAGGCAAGCAGAACCATGATTGAGCCCAATTTTCAGGAGGACAAAATTTTGCGAGTGTCCAAATTGGACAAACTTTATGTTGATCCTACACCTCTCGGCGACACGAACCTAATGGCGCAGACAGAATTTTGATCTGAGAAGCAGATCTTTAGATGACCCGGAGGAGGGAATCTTTGAGGAATCTAGGGGGAATCTAAAAGATTCATATAGCCCCAGATTTTCACTTTATCAGAATTCAGAAATTTGACAGTCGATTTTACACTATTTGATGCCAAAAATCTGATGGTGTAATCAGATTTTCCATTTGGTCATTCCATTTTTTGGCCACTTTTCAAAGTAGAGTGTAGGTGTCAACATTCAATGTGCGAGCAGTCATTTCCATGAGAGTCGAGGCCGCGAGATTGATGGTACATCCAGATATAGCATTTTATCATCCTCTTTTTCATATAACTCCTTGATGTGAGGTATATGCAATGTGATCATGTACTTCTTTTTCTCTTTGCTTGAGTTGCATTGTGTTGTATAGATCCATGTTTGATGTTTGATGTGGGATCTTGTTTTGTTATCAATGTGAGATGTACTTATTGTCATGTTTTGTTTGAGATCCCTTTGTCGTCATGTTGACGGGATACTCATGTGTCACCATGTATGTTTGAATTGAGATCCCTTTAGTGCCATGTTGGCGAGATGCTTGTCATTAATAAACGTGAAATTATGTCACGCTGATAGGTGTCCTTTTTTTGAATGAGAGTTCCTACAGCGGAACATCTCTTGGAGCCACTCCTACGTGAGGGCATATTCCTTGTATGATATAGAAAACACATGCATGTACATCATCACTATTTCCAGCACTTAATGCAGCGACCTACACCATCTTGACACCGGGGCTTGAAGACATAGTCCCTCCTGGATGAACTCCGTTATCAACATATTGTGTTTTTATGTTGTTGATTCTTGTCATGTTCCCTATTCTTTACATCATGCATATATGTTCCTTTATTCTGTTTTAAATGCAATTCTAATCACATCACGAAAGTAAAAGATCTTGGTTAAATACGGGAGTTGAGTCAACTCGGATCAACAAAGGAAAAATTTGACTAAGTTTGGGTCAGAGCCTTTCAGTGAACAGAGAGATAGGCTATGCACTTGTAGGTTGTGCTTAGTTGAGAAAATTGATTGTAATACATCTCTATTCGTCGTATTAATGCACACTCACATTGGGGTTTTCAGGAGTTCACATTCCCTGAGAAAAATAATTGTTGCATGTGTGTTATTTCTTATTGCATGTCTGAAATTTTTGTTCTAGATTGTGAATTACTTTCCGTATAGAAATAGAGTAGGTTTGTGTCTTGTGATTTTGATTAAAAATTCATGATAAATTGCAAATCTACATCGTAATTTCTACATGAAACCTGTCAAACTTGCAATAGTAAAAACATACAACAACAAAAAAAAAAGAATAATTCAAAAGTTAATATTCCTAATTATTAAAATGATTTATAGAATTATATGTATATATTACTACAAACCATTCATTTATTAATATCAATTTTGTTATATTTAGTTTTCATATATCAATATAAAAATAGTTTATTATTTTTTCAAGAAGATTATAAAAACCCCAAAGAATCAGCGAGCTATTGCGCAAAACATGACAGTAAGAATGTTCAAAAAAGTGTACAAGGAGATGGTCAAAGAAATGGACATAATTGCATCACAGAAGGAGTCATCTCAACAACAACGTACTTCAAATATATGTAATCATTGACTTTGTACATATAAACTAATAATTTGGCATTAAATATTAATTTTCAAGTATTTTCTTGCAGAAAATAAAACAAGATGGAACTCATCCAGCACATAAAACAGGACGACAAGGAAACGGATTGATATCAAAGTCTGTGAGTAATTGTTAATATTTCCTTATAACAACACAAGGTTTCATTTTTGTACATTTTAAGTTGTTTTATAGCAACCATCATTGAATGTCTTCAAATAGGTGTTAACATACAAAGAAGAGTCATCGAAATAAGTGATTGACATGGGGTTAAATATGGGTTGTGAGTATATGTTGGCATATCAAAAATTAATTGTGGAATTTGTAAGTATCTATGTTGTTTTACTTCTATGAGTTTATAATTAATAGAACAAAAAAATTATTTATATTAAATCTATGATTTATTATGGTGTATAAAACTTGCACGAAACAAAGTTTGGAACTACGCCAATAGAAGAGTTGTTGCAACAAGGCATGAGACTTGGTTTCGAAACCATGTCTATAATTCATGACTCACTTCTTGCTATGACATATTTCTATTCAATTTACATTGATATATATTATTTATTTCAATTTTCATTGATTCTTGCCAATGTGGATACACCCATTACACTTTATTTTTATGTTTGCATATGGAGCATGATCAAGAAGATGAAAAAAATAGATGCAATCGACAAAACATTCATTCAAATAACCCAAGTCATGGAAGTAGTTCAAGCACTGACAACATTTCCAACAAAGAATGATGATTTGCTTGGATATCAATGCAAGTTATTGTATTTTTTGAAACAATTGTATATGAAAATCAAACATTTTGTTTTATGTAATGGACATAGTGTCCCAATTGAAAGACAAGGGATTACCAATAACTATCCCATTTTGTATGACAAAGAGCCTCTTATTCATATATAATAAAATACATTTTAATTTATTCTATTGTGTTGTCTTATGTTGTTGTGAAATGTTACACCACTGGTTAAATCTATGGATGATTAAATATTATAATGAAGAGATGTGAAATCTGATGATATAACAAATTAATCCAAACATCATATACAAATGCACTAGTCAAATTTTAATTTATATGAATATTGTTATAAGATATATTATGATTTTTCAATAAATAATGAATTTGAAAAATCACAAGAATTACATTGTCACAGGTCTATGTTTCTAAAAAAAAAAAAAAAAATCTCATACAAAATATTGGTGCCTTGTAAAATAAAAACGCACCGGTGCGTTATTTTATCTAAAAACATCGTTACGGTAAAAAAAAATTGCATGATCAGTGCCTTTTCTGAAACTGCAACACTAAGATGTTATATCCTTCAAGCACCAGTATTGTTTGCACTTAGTGCCTCGGTGCATTGTAATTCTTAAAGCACTAGTGCTTTCATAGAACAAACGCCCCGGTGCTACAAACCGTTGTTTCTAGCCCTAGTGTGTTACTCAAATTAACAACACTAATTCTTTTATATTAGTAGTGCATCGACACTTTTCTACAAATCATAAGCATTAGCGCTGAGAGTTTAAATAAAAGCAATGGGTCTGCAATATTTTTTTTTCTTGTCTTGATGTCGTTCCTGAAAAGTACAACCCAAGTCGTTTGTTTAAGATAGACGTGTTGGGGTAGTATATTTTTCAAACACTGGTGTTCTTTGCATTCAACGCCCCAATTCTTTTATTTAAATATACAACATCGGTGCTTTTATAGTGTTAACGCACTAGTGTTATTTTTCCATTAGACACACCACTAAAAAACCATCCGTTAAAACCTCCGACCACCCAAATATTTTTAGTTCTGATGAAGTTTTGTTATCGGCTCCTCTAAAACATATGCTACTACAAATGGATGTTGTAGCAGAGATTTTTTTGACAATTTTTGCCAATTTTATAACACTAAAAACCTTCATTATAACCTCCACTAGAAGGTATTTTCCTTGTAGTGACAACTAGTTAACTCCAAAGAAATAACGTATGACATCTAAAAGAAAGAACACACACACACAATTTATTAACTCGAAACAAAAGAAGAACATTTAACATACAGAAAATTTACTGAACTTAGAGAAGAGATGTGTGTTTTATTATCTTAAGAGATTATAAAACTATCTCTTTCTCTGTCTTTCTCTCTGTCTGTTTGTCTCTCTCTCTCTCTCTCTCTCTCTCTCACACACACACACACACGCACACACACACACACACACACACACACACACACAACATAAATTTATTTGAAATCAATATCTTTTAAGTACAAAGAAATTTATATTTCAATTTTCTTTTATACTTAATAAATTTAAAATTAAAACCTATATATATTAATAAATATAAATATTATATGGATGCTAGGAAGGGGAAAAGGGTCGCATGTGCTTCCCTTCTACACAAAGGTTGAGGCAAAGGTTTCGCCCTAGCCCCTCACAAAGGTGATCACAAGCTCACTCAGGGACAATTTCCTAGTTTTCTAGCCTCCCTTTCAATGATGGAAGCTCTCCATCGGGTGTTATAGACGCTTAGAGTTGTGGGGCTCCTCAATCTATGCTCTCTCCCTCCTGTTAAGTTGGAATTTATGTTTGTCCCTACTAAGCTTCTCTACCCTCTAATTGATCCTCCATGGAGAAAAAAGGACAAATTCCTTCTTCTATTGGTCCTATGATCCATGTGCTAGACCCATTTGGGGTCTTTGGTGTGTGGCTTGGGTACATACTCGAGGGTAGTATTTCTAGTTTTTAGGGTAGTGTTTCTTTTAAAGGTGTTATTATGAAAAAGTATCCCAATCATCCTCCTTCCCTTTTACTTTTTGGTGCAAGAAGCGTGTATTCCCTTGGGCCTTGATATGGAGGAAGATGTTGATTTATATTGTTCCAATTATTTGTTCTATGACTTCAGTCAATCTTGATATCATTTAATTTATCTTTGAGATTGGATCTATTCAACTTAGATCTTAGTGATGAAAGAAGATGTCTTTAATCACCCCTCTGTGAAGGGCTTCTTCATTGAAGAGTTTGAAAATGAAAAATATCAATTTGTGCTTTTGGGCTAGTTCATGTCTGTAGTTTTGGGGTAATCTAGGTCTATCTATGAAACCTTGGTTCCCCTCTTTCAATCCTATGATGGGAATTCTTTCTTCATCTCTTTTTTGGGTGAGGCTCCAAAATCTGCCTTACAATTTTGGGACTATCCTTCACTTCAAGCCATTAGTTCAACTCTTTGAAAGTTTCATTTTTCCAATTGAAAAGCATAGAGACATAACATCTCAACATATGCTAAAATATGCATTGAAATGGACGTCAACAAAGCATTTCCAAATATAAATTACTCTAACAAGTAAAAATTATTTGTGTATTCAAAAACTATACTATGAGAGAGTTCCTTTGTGTTGTTGAGCTTGTGGAAACATCACAACACATTGTCCCAAATGGCTCAGAAAGAATAAGAAGCCTCAACGTAAATCCAATTGGTAAGTCAATTATCCTAGTGAAAACCTAGCTTATGTGGATCCCACAACCCAACTGTAGTTGGTATCTCAAAAAATTCTACAAGAAATGGTTAACCAAAACCTATATAAAAACAACCCTCCTCCCAAAGAAGGCTCTTTAACATAGGGATTGATACATCAAGGATCACTATAAAAGTGTGCTTTCTAGGAAGGTCTAAATTAGGATGAACCTAAAGTGATTTGGTAAATCAACAAAAGAAGATGAGACACAATATGAATTTGTGTAAACATGATCCAGGAGGATCTAGACATTTTTCCCAAGGAGCACCATGGTGAAGACAAACTCATTTGAAGCCTAGGTTGAGGGTGTTTTCAATTTAATGTAAATGTGCTCATATTTTAATTTTTTATTTCTAAAAAATAAATTCAAATTATAAGAGGATTTTCTCAAATTCAATTTCTAAATTTATGTTGAAGTTGAGAGTCTAATGGATTACTCTCATCCCTAGGGTTTTGGGATAAGGCCCTTGATTGTAGGATTTGAGAGATTTCCTCCACAAATATCCCATGGGAATATTTTAAGGGATAATACAATTATTTTCTCCTTGGAGTAGGGGATATAAGGAGATATTTCCTCCTTTGTTTTGGGATACTGAGAGCTATATAAAGCCATCTTGTGTACTTTATAAAACATGAGAGTTATGAGAGTTTTGGAGAGCTCCATTTATATTTCAGAGGTATTGTTGGTATGTACATCTTCCTCATTTTAGAAAGAAAATAAAATCGATTCAACCCATTGGAGGTGAATTCAGAGACGTATCCCAGTGGAGGGGGTGAACTCCGTTATCAACCCTTAATGTTTGCATTTTCTGTTTGTTCGTGATTGGATTAAGTATTTATTTCTTTTACATGCAATTTTAAGTTACAAATTTCAGATGAAATGATTCAACATTTATGGATTTATTGTAACTCAATATGTCAATCCCATCTCATGATTAAAAGATGCTATTTATAAGTTATGGATTTATTGTAACTCAATATGTCAATCCCATCTCATGATTAAAAGATACTATTTATAAGTTTTAAGTGGCTCTCAAGTTTTCAGAGAAATTCATTGTCTAGCATAGTGGGTATACTACTTTTCAGGTATGCTTAAAGAGGTAATTTTCTAAGTTTTGAAATGTCTATTTCAGCAAATGAGTATTCTTCCGATCCTTTCTTTGTAAATCTATATAAAGATTCAAAGAATTTTGAAAATTTCTTATCCATGAAGAAAATGGTAGAAGAATTATATGGTGACGATAGAGAAAGCAATAAGTTGCAGAAATAGTTGAAAGCATTGGAAGATAAGAAGTAAGAGCTTCAAGATAGATTGCAAGTGATGGAGTTTCAATTACAAGCTTCCAAAGAGGCCATAGCAAGGTATCAAAATGTTGCAATAAATGAGGTGAGAAACATTGGTTCCAATTATCCTCAAGAAGATGTTTGTTTTGGTTCCTTCGAGAAGCACACTCAAGGAATTGGGTCAAAACTGTTAAAGAAAATGGGTTACAACGGAAGAGGCCTTGGATGCAATGTTCAAGGAATCGTCAATCCTATTAAGGCAATAAGAAAACCTCCAAATGCAGGATTGGGATATACATGTGAGGAAATTGGAGAATGGTCCAATTTTTTTAAAGCACGAAAAACGTCAAATGTTGAGTTTGTTTCAAAGGGACTTCTACAACTTAATGATGCAGGTAATAATGGTGATAAGTCTCCACAAAGAACTAAGCGGATCCAAATAACATTTAATTCTCCTTGTCAAAGTCCCAGCTCAAAGGCAATGGGTCAGAAAAAGAATGGAGTCATTAAGACAAAAGCCGTTCAAAATTCCTTCAGGATAATGGTTCTCCCAAACAAGTGACATTTTGTATATTTTGTGAAAAAGGCAATCATTGTTTTAAAGATGGTTGGAGAATTAAGGCTTATGGTAACAAAATTGGCACAAGAAAAAGTAAACCAAAGCAAAGAGATCCTTCGCTTCAGGTGAAAAAGGATAACAACCGCATCATCAAGCTTGCAGAAAGGTCATGCGTAATCCACTAGAGAGGAGAGTCTGCAAAAGTAGCTTGCAGAAAGGTCATGATAGAGAGGAGAGTCTGCAAAAGTAGCTTGCAGAAAGGTCATGCGTAATCCACTAGAGAAAGGACAGTCTGCAAAAGTAGAACATGTGGTTATTATTCCTAGACAAATCCATAAAAAAAACTGAGCATCATGACAACAAAAAGAATTAATTCAGTTGGCTCAGAAAGCAATGGATTTCGTTTCTCGTTAATTGAAACCTTGCCAGATTTATTTGTGCATATAAATCTAGCATACTCACGATTTTATAAAGTTAAATGTGTTGCAAAAGCATTATAATAAGCCTGTTTAGGTAAATCGAAGCTACGTTGTAGTGCGGGATAAAGATCTCTTCCACCCTCTTCTAGTTATTTGATTACAGTATCGAAATGACAATGCTGGATCATGTAGTAGAAACTGCAGATTTGAACGTTGATTCAGTTCCAAATGATGGAAATCAAATAAATAGGATTTAAAGCAGAATTCGCGGTTGGCAACTTGAAATATATCTCTCTCTTCTTCGACATAAAGATCACCGAGATTTACCATCCCTAGGCTTCGATCCCCAGCAACGTCGTCGATACACTGAACGAAAATATGCCCCCATGTCTTCAAAAATACTATGCATCGTGGCAGCATCATGGTAAACTCTAAAGCTGGAGATTCGAAGGTGGCAACGACCAATGCTTTTGGTTTATTATTAAAAGGAATGCACGTAGATCTTGGCTACAATGCAGATTCAATAGTTCCATGAGAAAACAGGCAATGTTTATTGCACGATTAAGGTAATTTTGGTATTATTTATGCAGCATCGTAGTTAATAATTTTTGTGGTAGAATATCTTCCAACAAGATTTTGTAGATGAATATCTCCTTGGTCAACGATATTGTTTTTGTACATTGGGTTCATTTTGAATAGAGACAATATGTGGATGGTGTGCCATGTTTCATGGTGACAGTTCCATGAATTATCCAACAGTCCAACTATTTCTCAGTGGCCCTACTGAAATCTCATGTTGGTGATGGGATTCAGCTTCAAATGTTACGATGGGTTGAGATTTAATGCATGCGTTGGATGGCTAAAATATGGCACAGCATCAAGGTTGTTGACGGTGGTGGCCATGATCTTGGTCAACAGTTATATGATATGGCGAATTATGGTCATGATGTTAACGGTTCCAAACATGTCACAGTCAATACGTTCAGCCCAAAACCATTCACTGGAAAATTTTGCCATGATTTTACACTTATGATAGTCTGCACGGTCGCGGCTTGCAGACGATGCAAATTCTTGCAACAAGTATAAGTGCCTGTCGAAAACGATATTGTCGACAGTATACTGGTGGGTATGTTTATGGAAGTCTCTTTACCTTCATTTGTTATTTGACAACAAATTACATCCAAAAAAAGCATAACTTGAGTTTGGTTTTTTTTTCTTTGGACCGATAGTTCACAACGAAAATGCCATGAAATTGACAAAACGCCGAGAGCGCAAAATTTCTCCCCAGTCCAAAGATCACATGTTTATGTTAAAATTGAGTGATTAAGTAAAATTTCATGTTTTACAAAATTGAATCTAATGATATAAACATTGAGCATGGACTAAATTTTCAATTCAGCCAGATTCAATTATTCATAGTTTTAAATTTTATGATAAAAAGTACAGTGGGTAAGTTATGAATATTTTATCTTAATTAATTACATAAATATAATAAAAATTACTGTGTATAAAATTTATTATATTTAGTATAATTAATTACAATTAATGTCTAGATAATCTTTATGTGATCCTAATCTATTATAATATATAATATTATTTAATTAGAGATGTTGTGGCTATTCTCTAATCAATTAAAATTATATGGATCACTAAACATTATTTCTTACATAAATTGCATAAACAAAACAATACACAATATTTCACATTTCATGCTATGTGAAATGGCGTACACATAGTTTAATATGAAGCAAGTTTTAAAATATGGAAAGCAGAAACACTCACGGCATGAAACACTTAAAAATGTGCGTTATATCTTCAAAGATGGGAGTGGAAATCCTGAACAGACTACCCGAGGCCGCAATAGCATGATAATAGAGACAACAAATGGGGAAGACAATCGCAGCACTGTTATGAGGAGAGATAAATGCCCAAACAGAGAGCCCTCACGTTCATCAAGCTGTGAAACATAATGGAGACAGGAAAAATCACTACAGAAAATCTGAAGGCACTTCCAAGCTTTGCTTTCTCAACTTGATGGTATAAAACTGAAGGGGATTGAGATGCAAGCTTGGGGACCAAACAGAAAAAATATATAGCCAAGCTTCCATCAAGCTTTTGTTGGCTATGTGTCAGGTGTTCCACAGATCATGGTAGAGAACTCCAGATGGAGTAATGGACCACTTCAGAAGCTCCCAACAAGAAATTAATTAATTGTAGTTGATTTCTGTAATTTAAAGAAATTACTGCAGTTGGTTTCCAGAAATTAAAGAAATGACTACAGCTCACTTCCATAATTGTAGGCAGTAGTTGGGAAAAACTTAATGGAACTTAACATTTCCAACTAAATTATGAAGATGTTTGTAGAATTTCTAGTGGTGTTGGGTATCACAGTTTTCATTGTCAGTTTGCATGCACCAATTTATGGAGATGACAAAAAATCGAGATGCAGTTGTCAAAGGAACTATTATTCGTAATCATGATGGCACTCATTTACAACGATGGTCATGGGCAGTCATGCAGATTTTTACTAAGCATAGAGTGTGCATGTTTCAATCCATGGTTGGAGAATTCATGCTCATAGTTCTTTATTTTAAAAGTTCCTTGGTGCATGATAAGCGTTGATGCACACTATATATTTTACACTGCAGATTTCTTTTCTATTGAGCTTGATGATTCAAGGTAAGCGAGCTCAATTGAAAGAACCACAAGTTAACTAGAGCTCATTAAATCTATGGGCTATTGAAGATTTAGAAAATACGCAACAACAACATATGACACTATAATTCAAGGTGGTCTACGATATATAATGACCATGTTTTCTTCCAACACAGAAGCTTGTTCACAGGTTCTCCAGAAAGCACATGATGGAAATTGCAGGATTTTATGATGGGATCAATTGGAATATTTTGTTCTATGCCAGCTACATTGGTAGTTGTATATGATGCATGAACCACCTCATTTTGGGACTTATCAGATAGATGATTTAAATTCAATTGCAAATCCAACAAGGTGTTAATGTAGAAAATTGCAAACAAAGACAAAGTCACAGGACATAATTGCATTGCAGGTCATTGTTCAAGCAACTAGAATAACATATTCTTCATTCCAGAAAATCAATACCTTGATATCATAATCAACTTCAGCTATTTCATCTTTTGGTGGACCAAAAGCCTTTCTTTGTGGGGAGGTTTGATCCAGGAGGATCTATAAAATTTTCCCAAGGAGAACCATGGTGAAGACAAACTCATTTGAATCCTAGGTTGACGGTGTTTTCAATTTAAATGTGAATGTGCTCTTATTTTAATTTTTAACTTGTAAAATAGAAATTGAAATTATGAGAATATTTTCTCAAATTCAATTTATAAATTTATGTTGAAGTTGAGAGTCTAATGGGATTACTCTCATCCCTAGGGTTTTGGGATAAGACCCTTAATAATAGGATTTGACAGATGTCCTCCACAAATATCTCATTGGCATATTTTAAGGGATAAGAGAGTTATTTTCTCCTTGGAGTAGGGGATATAAGGAGATATTTCCTCCTTTGTTTGGGGATCTTGAGAGCTATATAAAGCTATCATATGTACTTTGTAAAACATGAGAGTTATAAGAGTTTTGGAGAGCTCCATAGATCTTTCAGAGATATTGTTGATATTTACATCTTTCTCATTTTAGAAAGAAAATAAAATATATTTGGCATGTTGGAGACGAATCTAAAGAAGTAGCCCAGTGGAGGGGGTGAACTCCGTTATCAATCCTTGATGTTTGCATGTTTTGTTTATTTGTGATTGGATTAAGTATATTTTTTTACATGCAATTTTAAGTTACAAATTTAAGATGAAATGAATATTTATGGATGTATTGTAACTCAATATGTCAAGCCCATCTCATGATTAAAAGATATTGTTTATAAGTTTCAAGTGCATCTCAAGTTTTAAGATCAAAACACCTCACCCCATATTTACCCTCTTTTACAAGCTCTCGATGGTAAATGTGAGTTGAGAGTTACCATGACATGACCTAACATCTAAGTTCTAGTTATGGAAGTGGGGTCTGCCATCCTTAAACTTACTGCAATATCCCAGTGACACCACATCACGCAGATGCCAAACAACATCTACTGATGATCTTACCCTAAGTTGGAACTATCTTTTTACCTGACCTTACAACCCAACCATACACATGCCAAGCTATGCATTCGACTAGATGGATCCAGCCGAACGCATAGGCCTTCCTCAATAAATTATTCTAGATGGATGTACAGATGCCCTAGCATTGGAAGAAGGATAATTGATCAATCAAATAAAGCAACAAAGGAAGTAGGAGGAGACCATCTAGAAACAGAAATCTTGTGTGTGATGGAAAAAAGAAGGAGAACGAAACTTGAAATTCTTACATAAGGCAACGGTGAAACACCACCATAACAACTAGATAATTTCCCTGTCCTCTAAGGATCGACAACACTTTGTGCAACATGCAGAGTTTGAGTAGGAACTTGTCTCCTATCACTCCCTACTTATGGATCTCACGCCCAATAGATTATATGTTATCCAATGGATTACTTTGCATATACCCAACCTAATCCATATGGCCCAGAATGAGGCCCAAATGTGAGAAGTCTCGTTCATAGAAGTGGAAGAGGTAGTGATGGTGATTCAGGTCTCAATGGCTTAACTATACTTCTTTCAAGCTTGTTGGCCTTTCTTAGGCCTATAGGTTCATTCTCTGGTTGAAGAATCTTGCCACTCACATACAATATGGTTTGGTTTTAATGCTACTTTAATTACAATAATTCCCAAATATAGTAGAGTAGATAATGCTGATGGTTTTAGACCAATCACCCTTTGTAATGTTGTTTATAAGATCATATTATTTTCCAGGTCAATCATCTTAAATCTTTGTTGAATAGTATCATTTAAACATAGTATACTAGTTTTGTCGAAGGGTGCCTAATTCTAAATGGGATAGTGGCATCTCATGAGGTTATCCACTCCCTAAAGAGATCCAAGTGGGCCAAAATGTCGATAAAAATAGACCCCTCAAAAGCCTGCGACCAATTAAATTGGGATTATCTTCTTCAAACCCTTCAAGCCTTTGGGTTTTCAAATGAGTGGATTGATTGGATTAAGTCCTTAATTTCTACTCCCTTTTTTTCTCCATTCTTTGAATGGATCCCCAACTATGACTTTTAATCCTTGTATAGGTCTTCGACAAGGCTATCCTATATCCCCTTTTCTATTTATCTTGGCAGCAGAGGGAGTGGGAAGGTATCTCAAAGCTATAGGGAAATAGGATGCCATACAAGGAATGGGCTTATATGGTAATGACCTGCCTATCACTCATCAATAATTTGTTTATGATGTTATGCTCTTTGGAATGCCAACAATAGGGGATATTATGGCTTTGAAAAACATTCTTAATGAATTCATGGAGGCTTCGAGTATGATGATAAATGATTACAAATATAATATATATATTTATTTAATACAAATGTTGTTGTTCAAAGACTTTTGGAATGCCTTCTAGATTTCCAAATAGGTAAACTCCGTGTTAAGTACTTGGTAACCCCGGGAGTGGAGAACTCTTTGAGATCAACTTACTGACTGGACATGCTTCATAAGCTCTCCAATAAACTTGAAATTTGGGTATCATGCTCTCTTAATTTGGTTGGTTGTAGGGTTCTTCTCAAATCCATCCTTCAAGCTCTTCCAATCTAACAAATGTCGATCCTAGTAGCCCCCAAACTAAATTTCAAATACATCACTGCCTTGTATAGGGATTTTATTTGGAGAGGACTTAAGAAAGAAATAGAATGGTCATTGGTCGTTCGGGAAAAGCTATGCATCCCTAAGCTATGTGTGGGTTTAGGCCTGAGAGGTTCAAATATATTGAATAAGGCAATGGGAGTTAAACTATGGTGGAGCTGGCTTCAAGGTGGTAATGAACATTGGAAGCAAATTTGCAACAAGGAACACTTTCATGCCTCCTCTTAGTCAGATAAGTTAAGAACTACAAAATATCCCTTGGGCTCCTCTATATGGAATTTGGCATGGGTGAACCAAAGTCTTATTCAAAATCATGATTTTTGGAAGATCAATAATGGTCGCACTATCCTCTTTTGGAAAGATGCTTAGCAATGAATGCTTCACTTGGAGGACTCTGAGGAACTTCGAGGGTTGGAGGCTTTTACTTTAGAGTAACAATGTACTATAAGTTTTTCGGAAACCTTCTCCCAATTCTACTCTTTGGAGAGGGTGGAAGATGATTGATGATTGGTCAGAGCACCCAGCCTTGACAACTTGGCCTATTTTTACTCAGAGGTTGCAAAGTCACAAAATATCCATTGCTCAATACCATGACAAACTATGTTGGTGTTACTAAACAAAAGAGATGTTTTCAGTTAAAGATGCATACTCCTTATTGGTTGGTCAGATATATCTTCATAAAGGATCTCTATGGGGGGGAATTTGGACAAATGATCATTAGGCTAAAGTTGTACCTTTTTTTAGGCTAATAAGGAAAAAGAAGATAGTCCCATGGGATCAAATTAGAAAGAAGGGATTCCAAGGTCCTTTGATATCACCCTTATGCCGAAATCAGGAAGAGAATAAGGAGCACCATTTAAATGTATATCCTTTTGTCAATTGTCTTTAGGCGCAAGTCTCACACCTCTTCAAATACTTGGACCACAAATGCAATAGCTTGGTGGAAACTTTAGAGCAATGGAGACTAAGCATATTCACTAACCCAATTTTGAATCGAGCATGAACTCTAGATCCATGATTTGTTATGTGAGTGAATTGGAAAGAAAGAAACAAGAGGATATCAAAACAAAATAAAATTTAATATGGGAAGATTTGGAAAATTATCAAGAAATTTTTTAGGGAGACCATCTTTTATTAAGATTGGACTTAGGAGAACTAGAAAGACAACGAACATGAATCAAGGATATTGACCAAACTAGACCTCTCATCATTAATGATTTCAAAAATTCCCTCCAAGACTTGCACACCTCCGAACTACCCACCTACAAGTTATACCCCTCCCCTAATGGGGTTTTTGAAGTTAAATTTTGATGGTGCCTCCAAAGGAAATCCTGGACAAGTAGGTTATGGAGAGATCTTCTGCGATTGGGAAGGTCGAGCCTTAAAGTTGTGTACTAGAAATTGTGGCATCTCGATTAATAATGTGGTAGAGTTCCTCACTCTGAAGATAGGTCTGAGGCTGGCTAACATTGAAGTGTACAAAAATTTACAGATTGATGGTGATTCCTAGCTAGTTATCTCAAGTGTCAGGAAAATAATTAATAGGACCCTAGTAAGAAAATGTTTGAAGAGTTGGAGACAAGGAAACATTATCGCCTGCATTCAAAGGCTAATCCAATTTATTCCCTGTGCCACAGCCTCACACTCTCGACGAATGGGAAACAAAGTGGTTGAATTCTTAGCTAACTTGGGTTGCCATGATCAAAACAAAAATATGGCAACAACATAAACAGATGAGGCGTGGTTCAACTAGACGAAACTACTCCAACTAATCTTATATGCAAATAAAAGGTCCTCGATTGGGGTGTTGGAATTTGGAATGTTAGAGGAGGGGGAGGGTAGCCCGCCACCTCCCATCACATTTAAGAGGTGGGAGTGGTGTGGCCAACCCACCCCCTGAAACACACATGCAAACAACTATTACCACCTTTCATACTCATGACAGACTATTTTCTACTTGAGCTCTATGGGATGAGAGATCTTATTATGTGACTCTTTTGCTATGCTTGGGTTATACCTCCGTCGCAGGTGGGACAATTCCTTTGGGTGACAAGTAGTGAGGGGCTTGCATCCGACATCGAAGAGTCAAGGTTTTGGTGTAAAATTGTGGATTTCCTCTCTAGTTCAGGTGATGGCTTTTTGCCATGGCCATGGATTGGCATTGACCAGAATTATGGGAGTAGCAACAAGGATTGAGGTTCTTCAGCTCATGCATTGGATGTTAAGTAATGATGAGGGGAAAAGCCCTCGGGCAAGTGGCGGAGGCATCACATGAGGCGCTAACAACAACCACATCGATAAACATTGCAAGAGTGGGAGACATCAACCATCAACCAACTCTCATGACTATGCATGTTCAGTTATGGTGGGTTGGTCAACATTGGGTGATTATCTATAAGTCCAATTCCTTCACTAGTTTTGCTTTTATTTAGTGGGTGTTGGCCTGTAATGCTCTGAGCTTAGTGAGGATGAGTTGTGGTTTGGATGTTATTGCCTCCTAGTGGTTTTTGGACCCTGTTAGGAGTATTTTATTTGCCCTCCCTCATCAATTATTTTCCATTAGAAGTCGTCACAGACCTCTTTGGAAATACATGCCTCCCTGAGTTTTACTTTTATTTAGTCTTCTCATTTCCAATCCCTCGGGTTTCTAAGTGTTTGGGCGAGAATTCTATCCTATCCATTGTTTATTCAGTGCAATATGCCTCGAAAAAGCATGTGTTTTCATCGGGGGTCTAGGGGCTTGGATCCTCAAGACTAATCACGAGACCAAGCCCAAAATGCCACAACCATTTTCCACTCTATGACACCTCAAGGAGTTGAAGAGGAACTCTGCCTACTTGAAGCTTTGACCACCAATGACGTTAAGTCTTCTCGAACTAAAAAATTCAAGTTGAGGTAGCCATATGGGTTCCTAACCTAGGACACACTAGGTGAAGACAGAGTTGATTCCTAAACTCCATCTCCCTTCACTAGCAAATGAAATCAAGCACGTGCAAAGTTACCAACACTCATATCTTGCTAGTTTGGATGCTTGACTTGCTCATCTTGAAAGTCATCTACAATGTGACCTAAAACCCTCTACACCTGTTGGAACAAACGCTCAAGACCCTACCCTGGTTGCTTCATCCAACTCTTGATGTTATATATCACCACTTGATAGTTGTCCTTTACTTTCTCTAGTTCAATATATATTACTGGCTATAAATTTCATAATAATAATTGTTATCATTTTGTATTATCTTAATTTTTTATCTATAATCAATCAATCTGATGTCTTTTGAAACAAATTAAAATTATAATCAAACATAATATTAACATTAATATGTTTGATGTCTTTTAAAACAAATTAAAATTGTAATCAAACATAATATATAATATGAAGTGTGATATCTTTTATTGTTGTATAAATACATTTTAAACAATACCATTTAAATTCAAAAACAAATACTAAATAAAAATATATCACGAAATAAATTATGCAGTAGTCTATAACGCGACTTTTTGAAAGCTTTTCTGGCGGATTTTTCTGGTCAAAATCCGGCAGCAATTTATTAGAATCCCAAGTTTGATAGGTAGTTTTTGCACAATCAATGGCTTCCAGGGGTTTTTCAGGGTGCTGAATCCAAATATACAGTTAAAAAACCATTTTAACTGCTAAAAATCAAGATTTAACCTCATTTCTTCTGCCGGATTCCGTCACCGGAATCTCCAAAAAGTCGCATTATAGACAACTCCATAAATTATATGAGAAAAATAATTATCTTAATGTTAAGATCACAAAAAAGATACCATGAAAATATGATATAAGTATGGTTGAAGCATTGAAAAAGGAATGATGGCAATCATAAAGGGCCAAATTTGACTTAAAAGCAAAGCAAAGCACGAAAATGAAGATTGCGCAGGCCGCCCACAAACATTTTAAAGCATTAATTGCTTTAATTAAAGCGAATAATTTAAAGTCAAAATGATGCCTCCATTGACTAAGGAAATGTAATAACAACCTTAACTTCACATCATGTCAAATCATGTCAATAGCTTTCGTTACGACATACTCAACTGCCACCTTAACATCATTAACATCATCGTGCATACGACCACTATGCAAAAGACTGTATATTTGATAGTAAAAATTAAAAATAGTTATATTATTTTAAATGTGTATGTGATATTATACATGTTAGAGATTATAATGAGATTATAATAATAATTTAATTTTAGAGTTATAATTAAATTAATATATAGGATTTTTTTTATAATATTTTTTTAATATTAAGTTGAAAGGATAGTTGGGTTGGTCGAGTTCTTATTACTAAGTATCTTGTCTATTGGTAGGTCATGAGGTCAAATCTTTTCAACACTTTTGGGGTTAGGTTTTGCTAGTTTGGTCGACAGATACATTCCTTCGAGTTGATCTACCTGGATTTTTTCCGTGAATGTAGTGGTCACTCAGTGTCCATGAACCACATTAAATAATATTTTTTAATGTTAAATTTATAAAAATGTATCGAGGACAAGCCTCTTCAACAAGGCGACCCAAGATCATACCTCATGGGGGGTGGCTGTGCCCTGTGCTAAGGGGAGGAGACATGCTAAAATTCTAGTCAGTTAAGGGTTGGTGTGGCCTGGGCCGAGTGACTTAGGTGCCCCTGGGTTGTGACTCCCCAAGCCACAGATCAAGCTTGGAGAACCATAAATAATTTAACAAACAAAAAAATTATAAAAATGTATATATTTTAATTTTAAAAATTAAAAATAATATTATTATGTAAATATATTTGAAATTTTATTTTATTTTGCAATTAAATGTTTTTAATTATTTAATTAAATTTAATGTGTTTATATATATTATATTTTTTGTAAGTTTGTAGGACTACATCTTTCATCATGTCCAATATATCACCCTGAACGAGGCGAGGAAATTGAACCAGTAACTTCACATCAAGGAGTACCTTAACAGAGCACCCGGTCACCATCTATCCAACACCCCGTTAATATTTATATATATTAAAAAAATACAAATAATAAACTTATATCATATTAATAATTAGATATAATAGAGCAGTTAGTCTATAACGCGACTTTTTAAAAGCCTTTTCGGCGGATTTTTCCGGTCAAATCCGGCAGTAAATTCATTGGAATCCAAGTTGATAGCTAGTTTCTGCACAATCAATGGCTCCCAGGGGTTTTCCAGGGCGCTGAATCCAAATATGCAGTTAAAAAACCATTTTAACTGCTAAAAATCAAGATTTAACCTCATTTCTTCCGCCGGATTCCGTCACTGGAATCTCCAAAAAGTCGCATTATAGACAACTCCTATAATAGATATGTAAATACATTAAATAATTATGAATATGGTCATTAAAAAGTTTATAAATAAAACAAAATTATATATAGTCAATTAGGGTTATATCAAATAGTTGGGTGGAATGGCTGTTATCTCCCAGGGTTGATTCCATGCAAGTGACATGATAATTGAGAAATATTGTTGTAATGGCTCCATGCCCAAATATATTATTGTATTGACCCTCACTCTCGCCCTTGAGTTGAGAAAGACAATGATTTCCCATGTGTGTGTGTGTGTGTGTCTATTTTTAAAGACATTGTTGAGCTAAACACCAAATCAGTGCATGAGACTCCCATATTTGTGGGACAAGGGACACACCTCCACATGATTGGACTATTAAATTCTACCAAGAGGTACATACTCTACCCCCTTTTGGATTTGAACTTGTGACCTCTTACATGTAAACACATGCTCTTGACCATTAGGGCCACGCAAGTTGTTGTTGTTGTGTGTGTGTAAGTTTTGTTTTTTTTGTTTTTTCTCTTTTTGTAATGAAGAGGTGAACATCATTCTTATCTTACATTTCCTCCTTAAATTTGAAATGAAATTGTTGTATATCTAGCGAGACGATATTAAAGTATTTTAGAAAAGAAGATTAGCATATGGTTAAAAAGTTACGTGAAAAGAGTTAAAAACTAGGCCATAATTAGGGGCTCTCATTTTAGTGTTACGCTATCTTGTTACACCTAGAATCACTGCATAACAATGTTGCAATGATAAAACCAATCTCCTATTTTGTTTCAGTAACTTTAGAAAATCTTTTCACATAGCGCCCAAGATGAATGTTTGGAATATGTTAGAAGAGCTAAAAGATCCTTTGGGTTGAGAGATATAGTAGTAAGGTTTTATGAGAATGTTATTATTGAATGTATGAACAATGAGGGTGAGTTGAAATAAATATTGCAATATAGGATTCATGCAAGGTTGTCCCATTGTCCCCTATCGTTTTAAGCTTATACATTGATAAGTTAGAAGATTATTTTGAAGAAGCATTTTGTGTCTGCCCAACTATTGTTGGTGTAGTCATTGCCATTCTTCTTTATGTCGGTGATATTATTCTTATGGCAGTAAGTCCCTATGATCTTGGCAAACAACTAATAATCCTTAAGGATTTTTGCTTTAGTATGGGTATGATTGTTAACGCTAACAAAATGAAAGTTATGATAATTAAATCCAAAAATATAGTTTATGAAACTTTCATATATGGAGGTTGGGTCCAATGGTTGAGAGCATGTGTTTCCTCTTAAGAGGTCACATGTTCAAATTCAAAGGGGGTTAGAGTATGTACAAATTCGTAGAATTTAGCGGTGAAATTGTCGCACTAAGGCAACTTCCTTGTTCCACAAACAAGGGGGTCTTATACACCAATTTGGTGTCTAGCTTGGTTGTGACCTTAAAAATAGATTATTATTATTATATATAGCTTGAGTGGACCTAATGTTTAATAACATGTATTTCCTCATAAGAGGTCACAACTTGTCCTTAATAAGGTCACCCATATACACTTGAGGTGTTTCAAGAAATTTATCTTGTCCCCTACCAAGTGTGGCCCATATATATTGGATATAAAGCCTTCTACCTTTAATCCTATAGGCTCAATTCTAGCTGAATGATAGCTTCTTTAACATCGGGATGCTAGCTTAGCTAATTTTTCACTACTATATTTAGATTCTTATAACATGATAATTATCGGGTGCTCTTTATAAAAAAAATCGCTTTAGAAGGCTCTATTTAGCTCTACAATTGAGGCCCCTAATATAATTTTCATTGAGGATGAGGGGGGTTCGAGGAAAATGATCTTGTCACGGGCTTGATTCTTCCTGTGTAAACTAACATTTCTCCTTTTTCTTGCACCATCTATTTATTTGATTCCTTCCCTTATTTCAATCTATATTGGGAATCTTTGGGGATTACTTGAAGGTGTGGCCACAAATACCTAAGTGGGGATTGAATGAGTTGGTACTTGAGAGTCCTACACACTTTGATGCTTAGATTTGAAGAGGGATTTTTGAATAGGTTGCACTTTATGCTTTGGATTAGAATTTGTGTCCTTTCTTTTTCAGTCCTATGCTTATGCTGCTAAATCCAGGTCATCCAGATCCATATTGTATGACATATTTTATGTGTCCATATTTTCTATATGCTTCATTATGTCCTCCTCAACCTACGGGTTATCCTTAAATTTCACTACTTATTCATGTTCTTTCAAAGTCGGTTGTGGTTGTCACTAAGATCCAATGGTGTTCGTTACCATTTCCTGATGCAACACTCGAGGGTTGGAAATTTCAGAAGAAGCAAGTGTCTTAGATCTATTATGGGTTTTAGGAGTTGCTTTTGAGGCCCCTAGATTCTAAACTCAAGGATTTATCCTATGTGTAGTTGCTTTTGTGAAACCGTCTTCATTTGTTTGGGGGTTCACTATTGGAGGAGGTTCCTTAGGAACAAGGGGTCAATCCTTGAAAATTCAAAATATGTTCATACTAACGACGTCTTTTGCAATGAAAGCATATGTTTTCACAATCCAAAGTTTGTTTCCAGACCATATCTTGATAGTAAATATCAATCGATACTGAAAAGGCTAAGATATATCCATATACATGCATATCCTACATATGAGATATATCTTCCATGTTAAGTAGCCTTTGAAACCTCCACAAAATTCCCTAAAGTACTGCCAATACCTTCTAGGGTTTCTTTTTCCCAAAATTCACTTGGAAGAGAAAAAATCCTTATCCAAATTAGTGTTGCTTATAGATCTTCCTTCTTAGGGCGAAGTGCTCAATCTAAATATTAAAAATATATTGTGGAGTTGAAGAAGTAGGGGTAATTCTCAAAGATATGGTTTCGATCTTCATGGTTTGAAAAAAAATATAATTCAAAACCCTTTAGCCCCTAGTTCCAGATCGACTTGGCCTTTGGCCTTCCAATTATTTCTTGGTCACCATATTAATGCAATTTATGAGGGCCAAAACCCCCAAAACTTTCCAATCAATGTGTGATCCTACATATATTGAATATACTTCCCTATTTTATTCGATTTTACTTCAAACTCAGGATTCATTGTTGCTTTGGGTGAGCATTTCCCTAGGTTGCTACCAAGCTGAGCTAGTCGATGGTTCCATTGCATGGCTTGAGTTCAAATACTGCCTTGATCCATTTGTGCCTTGATTCAAATGGGAGTTGGAAGCTCCTTTGGATTTCTGGTCTCTAGTGACAATGTTGTGATAGGAGGGAACCATGCTCCCACCCATAACATGGGCTATTCGAGAACTTTAATTTGAAATCCTAACTTCAGAAACCCTAGAGATATTATCTGTAGTCAAGTCAATTTTTAATATAATAATTAATATGAAAATTTCACATATTTGTTTTCAAGTTAGAAGTAAGATTTTGTATTAACAGAAGGAGGCTAAAAGTGCATAGCCTATGTTATCTATTTATCAATTAAAAAACCATTTTAACAAAAAAATTGTTTTTTTAATGCATATTGTTTAAGTGAAATTATTAGTCGAAGAATAAGAGATAACAACAACAAATATAAGAAGGTCTAGCTTACTAAAGAAAAATTATATCAACTTATGCCTACTGTTAGGGGAAGTTATGCTTCCTATAGTAACAAAGTCGTGACAAAAAAGACTGTGCAAAACAAGACTAAGTGGTAGGGGAGCTTTCTTCATATTTTGTGACCTGAATAGACACAACTTGAGTATTGGAGGTTTGTTGTCCATCTTTGTCTGTGTTGGAGCATAAACTTTCTTATTTATTTTCTTGACTTGCAACTGGTGCTCATCTAATTGAAGAAGAATAACACTATATTCATCAATCCTTTTAATCACAAATTTACCATTATGGATTTCATATGTCAATATAGATATAAAGTCTTGAAATATTTGATATCATACATTTTGGAGGTACATGTGGCTAAAGCCCATGGTGCAACCTGCTCACAAACTTCTTCATCCTAGAGAATATTATGTTCCAGTCAAGCTTCAACCTCAACCATTTTAATGGATTCTCATTGTGTAGGAGGGGTGCATTGGTTAAATACGCCCTTGAAGGATTTAACTTCATGTTAGGTCTAGGTGAGAGGTTGTAAGTGGGTACCTCTCCTATAGTAGTTGTGCTTCCCTCTTACCATTGAAATATTGCCCAGAAAACTCCACCAAGAAACCATGAGAGAAGAGACCCACATATGAAGGCAAGGCAAGCTAGAACCAAAACAAAGCGATTACCATACCGAGTTTGTAGATTAAGGAGGACGACTTCTGAGAAAGGTTGATTTGATCGTTGCTAAGATGAAAGAAATCACCAAGCATAAGAATCGACATGATCCTTGGCATTCATGGCAAAACACAGGGATCTATAACTTTGGAGGTTGATCAATGTTAAGCAAGTGATCATAATGGTAAAATTTGCTCCCTTGTGAATATTCATAACAACAACATGTATGAGTTATGAAGAAGATGTCCCTGCATCGAGTGTCTGTGAAAATTCCTTGAAATTACAACATTTGGAAATTTATTCTTCTATCTAATTAATTATGCAATTTATTTGTTACGACAGATAACAAATAAATCACATTGCAATTCTTCACTATAAAATTACGTCATCGAAAACAAATTGGAAACTAATAAATAGATGTGCACACACACATGCACACAATAAAAATGACACCAATATGTTATGACAAAAGTCCCTACAAAAACCCAACTGGGAAAATCAATCCAGCAGATGAGGGTTTATTTTTGTCATGTAGCAACAAAATCTGAGTAAAATATATGGATTCCCAAACTAGAAATCCTCTAGCAAAGTATCTTGGCCAAATTATTTGTGAGATAATTTGTCTCACTCCACACCTATTTGACTCCAGAAACTAGTTCTACTAGACCATTGTAAATACCCTTGTGTTAGCCTCTGCACAATGCTTACGCAAGCCCTAGTCGCACTTCTCCTGGGACTGCTTGAAATCTGACATTTTGTCTGACTATGCCTCTAGAAGTGACTCTCTTAGCCTTATCAAGGTTTTCTCGGCCTCTAGCACCTGACTCACCCTTCTCCTTAGCTGAATCGAATTGCCTCCTTTAGGATTTTACGTAGCCCCTTCACAACCTCTGAGTGGAATAGCTCGACCTCTCTATTACTTCCTCTTTGGAACTAGAAATATCCTTTAAAATCTCTCCACAACTATTCCTTAATCTCTGCTACTTTCTTCTAGCTCGAACTTTTTTTCCTGCACTAAATCACGACAATTGGATAACTCGATTTGCCCAAGGAATTCACTCTCCTTCTCACTTGATGTGTCTGTCTCCATCCCCATTGTCCTGCTCTTATAATCTCTTATTGGCTCACCAATGACCATGATTAAATCGTTATCAATGGATAAGATCGTCTCAATCTGTGTGAGTTTTTAGAGCTTTCTCGATCTTTCTCAATTAATTGTTGTTAACTAATCACTTTTCCTAAGTTAGCCTTACGAAATATTTAGTTATTGATCAATTAATTTAATTGAGTTGTCTCTAGGTGTTTTAACCTGAAACATTTTCTGGGCTTTGGATATCTCATGTTATTTAGCCTCTCTGACATAAGTATAAACTAGAACACCTGTTTGATGCTACAAAAACTAACACTCCCTCTTAGCTAGGAAGGTGCTATGCCTTCTCCCATAACATCTTCCCTCACGCCGATGATGTAATGGCATCTATAACATCCTGTCACTATCGAGCAAGCTACTTTGATTCATATGCTAACTCTGTAGTTGAATCACCCTTCATCTGCACTACTATTGACACTACTCTGTGCCATCATGCACTATTGCCAATCCTGCTTTGTGTTGTATCTAATATCACGTTGTTGTTGCTGCAACTATTGTAATTGAGAACCAAAATACGTATCCTCTATGTCCCTGTACTGACTCTGCAACTATCTCCTAAGTCTTTGACTGCAACTGGCATCTGCACTATATACTAAGTATCTGTTTGTGTAATGTCTGGTTCCATTTTCCTCAATAACTGACTGCAACTAGTCTCTACAACTGTTTTTCAAGATCTAGCTATGCCCTTTGACATTGATCCTTGTGCTACTAAAACCTATGGGCCCCCATATTTAAGGTAATTATCCATATGAAGAGTATGTTGTATCTACTACTAATCTTCCATGGGCCCCACCTGAACCTGCAACTCTGAAGCCTCACGCTCCTTCTCCATCTAGAGGTATATCTACGACTAATGCAAACTCTTCCATCCTAGAGGTTAACTCATCTATGTCTGTTGAAGCTTTAGTCTATTTTCCCCCCTTCTTGTCCTCCTTAACCTTGGACCCTTTGTTGATGTTGCTACTGCTGACAGTACCCTTGACAAGACTAAGCCTTAGATCCTCTTATATGAATTCAATCCATAGGCGTTCCTAGTCAAGCATTATGTCTCATCTAGTGATTCTGTGAACAAACGTTGCCCACTTTGGGTTAAACCCATTGAGTTTTATTCATACAAGTTCACTCTTCTTTGGTTTCTCACCTACGGTTGCAAGCTCATCTCGGGCATCTCGAATTGGGGTGAGATATGGAGTTACACCCTCACACTTCATCATCTTTGTGGTCCTCAACTTCTCCTTGCGAACCATTTTCCTATTCTTTTATGGATCCTGGTATAACTTCACAACAACATCCCACATATCATTTGTTGTATTATTCTTTGCAACGCGTGGAACAATATGATCTTAGACTCCATCCATGGCCATCTTCTTTTCTTTGGCTTTATCCTTCCTATACTCGTGGAACTGGATAGGGTTTGTCGGTACAGTTATGACAGTTGTCACAAACTCTTTTAGGCCATGCTCATTTATCAGCAATAACATCCTAGCCTTCTAGATGCCAAAGTTCGAGGCTTCGTCAAGTCTATCCCGATCTTTGAGGCCTACTGCGACCATATTTTTGAAACTAAAAAACTAGGATATAAACATGAATCTCCTCCCTTTCCTGCTTAACCTTTCTTCCTGCTACTCACATTCCCTTATGGAATGTGCAGATCTACTACTATCTGCCTTCGAATGTCCTTCTCGAGAATTCAACACACAATTTGCTTCTCCTAAAGCTCGCACTAGCTAACTAGAAAAATTGCTATGGCCTATTGCAACTGGAAATCTCAGATATCTTCTTGGAAACTAGATCTAGAAACCCTTTGAGAAATTCGTCTTCCTCTATGTGCTTTTCTCTTCCACCCAGTGTTGATCTTCTACTGCACAATTACTACAAACCAACTGCGGCCAAATCGAACCGACTGGTCTGCTCACTAGAATTCTCTATCCTACAAATCCACACCTACAAATTTATGTTTTTGAGGCTGATAGAAATTTTTTGCTGGCTGCAACTGAAAATCAAACCCTCTTGCCTCTGCAATTTGCACTTCCGGATGGTCTCTACAGATATGAAAAATTCTTCTCATAACTCCATTTGAAAATGCACAATTTCTCCCTCTCGCTACTGACTCTCCAATCTAATCTTCAATGCTCTGTTACCATGTGAGAAATCCTTGAAATTACAACAACTAGAAATTTATTATTCTAACTGATTAATTATGCAGTTTTTTTTTGTTACGACAAATAACGAATAAATCACACTGCAATTCTTCACAATGAAATTACACTGCGGAAAATAATCTGGAAATTGAGAAATAGATGCATATGCACACAATAAAAATGACACCAATATTTTTGGCCAAAAGTCCCCTGAAAACTCCCACTGGAAAAATCGGTGCAACAGATGAGGGTTTATTTTTATTATGCAGTAGCAAAGTCTGAGTACAATATCTGGATGTTGAAACTGGAAATCCTCCAGCAAAGTAATATGGCTAAAATATCTATGAGACAATTTGTCTCACACCACACTTGATCTGACTCCAGAAACTTGTTCTACTAGGCCACTCGAAATACCCCTGCGTGAGCCTCTGCACAGTGCTTGCGCGGACCCTACTCGCTTTCCTCCTATAACTGCTTGAAATTTGACATCCTAATTGACTATCCCTTTGGAAGTGACTCACTTGGCCTTTTGGAGATTTTCCCGGCCTTTAGCACTTGAATCACCCTTCTCCTTAGCTAAATCGAGTTGCCTCCTTGAGGCTCCTGCACAACCTCTAAGTGGAATAACTTGACCTCTCTAGAATTGGAAAGATCCTCCAGAATCTCTCTGCTACTACTCCTTAATCTCTAATATTTTCTTATGACTTGAAATATTCTTCGTGCACTGAATCATGAGAACTGAATAGCTTGATCTACCCAAGGAATTCCCTCTCATTCTCACTTGATTTGTCAGTATCCATCTCGATCATCCTGCTCTTGTAATCTCTCATTGGCTCACCAACTGCCATGATTAGATTGTTATAATGGCTAAGATCATCTCAAACTCAATCCGTGTGAGTTTCTAGAGCTTTATCAATATTTATCAATTAATTGTTAATTAATCAATTTTCATAAATTAGACTTAGGAAATATCTAATTATTGATCAATTAACTTAATTGAGTCGTCTCTGGGTGTTTTCACGTGAAACCTTTTTTGGGTTTTGGAGATCTCATGTTTTTTAGCCTTTTTGACATAAGTCGAGATTAGAACACCTATTCGATGCTACAAAAACTAACAATGTCCCTTCGTGGAGCAGAAGGAGGGAGTTTGGTGCTATCTCTCTACCCAACGAATTGTGCCTCCTTGTCCTTGATATGAGGTATGAAAATTTCACATTTATATTAATTAAATTAAGAGACATTTAATATTATTTTATTTATTTTTTGTTTGTTTGCTAGGTAATGTGAGTCTTGAGATGCTTGGTACACCTAACCTATGGTTTGAGTAGCTGCGACCTAGAGGCATCTAAGTTGTTAAAATCACCTAGGATTAGACCTACCCTGGGCCACACCAACCCTTAGCATGACAAGATTTTTTGTCATAAGGTTTTGAACCGATGACCTTTTCAGCATTGAGTGCCTTAATAGAAGACCTTGTCAATCTCTATTATATGCCCCGTGGACAATATTTATTTAATTTAATGTTATAATTAATATGAATAAATAAAACCCACACAATCACAAACTTTGTAGAAAAAAATAAATTCTAATTAATAGAAGACCTTGTCAATCTCTATTATATGCCCCGTGGACAATATTTATTTAATTTAATGTTATAATTATGAATTAAATAAATACCACACAACACAGCTTGTAGAAAAACATAAATCTAATTCTAAATGATATATATATATATATAGGTAGCATTTATATTAAAACAACTGGTTACATGACCAAAACCGTTTACATGTTTAGTGATACCCAAGGCTTGAAAATTTGAGATTGAACATGGAGGCTCAATCCAAACCCTCAAGCAAGTTCCCCATGACTCAAAAATTTCAGCCCTTTCCAAGTAATTTTTTTCCAAAAGACTCCCAATATCTAGACGCATTTACATTCCTTTTTTTACTATTTTTTTTAAAATCTAGTTTGACTTCTTGTTTTTCTTGATGTAAAACTTTTTCCTTTCTTCCCACTTGAGTCCAACCCACATTTTCTGCAAATTCTAGCAGATTGTTCTTCGACAAGTGCATGGTAATATTCTTGAAATATTCCTCATCTACTTGATCTACCCAAGAAGTTGCCTTTTCAACATTATTCCTTGTGGTTTCTAGAGGGAAGGATTGTTGCTTTTCTGTCAAGGCTGCATTGGGGAATCCTTATTGGCGATCGAAGGATCCACATTGGCATGCAATTTTTCCTGCTAAGCTTCTGATGCTGCAGATGCATTTTCCTTGGTTGTATCTACTTCCCTCTTATCTGCTAGTCCTTTCCTATTATGGAGCTCTTCCTCTTTGAATACCATATAATGATTACCTTGTGCTCCTTCCCACCAATTGGCCTTTTTTTTTAACTGGTTTTTGCTATTTGGAGAATGTTTGGGGCAATATTTAATTACATGCCTCGCTGCATAGCATGCTATACATCAAAATGAAATATTCACATAGTTGAGCTTTTGGACCAAACATATATTGGAGCCGTCAAATTAATTTTCGTCGAAAAACCCTTGTTGAAGACCATCTCCACACAAATGCAGGCATAAATAGTCTTGAAAATTTTTCTATTTCAAAGTAACGATGATAAAACTTTCCCAACACACTCCCAATGGAGGAAAGCAATGTAAGATTTAAAAAATGCAAGGGATGTTCATAAGCCTTACCCAAATAGGGGTTGTGGACATTGATGCTATTGCTGGATCAAAAGTGGGAGTCCAAGGTTGCATGAAGAGACCAACACTACCCCAAAACCATGGTCCAACTTCACAAATGGCCTTCTTGTCTTCTTTATTATAAAAAACCATAGTGAAAAAATCCCAAGCCATAGGGTAAATGTTCACTTGATTCGTCAAAAGGGGCTTCGATGACTTAGAGATTCATTTGTTCAAATCGACCAACAGTGACCAATACCAATTAAACCTGCAAATAAAGTCATTCTTTGAAAAATATTTTTCACAACAAAAAACTTCCTCATCCACAAGAACACGGAGAGAATAAATTTCTTGAACCATAAGAATTGAACCATTGGAAAACCAAAACCAAATTTCAACATAGAACTGTATGAAACCCAAGAAATACTAGCTTGATTAGCAACCATACTTGCATAAGAAACTACCTTTTTCAATAAATCACACAAATTCACCATTAAATGATATGTAAAAAATACATGTAAACAAAACAAAAATTGGAAAAATAAAGCAAAACCCTAACCATTGCAAGGATTTCCATAACTAAACAATTTTAATTCAAAATTTCGAATTAAATAATATTTATCTTGAAATATAATTAAAATTAAATTTTAATGTCATTTGAAAATATATTACGTTGATTAATACATCGTTTTAATTTTTTAAAGGAATTATCATTAAAAGATTTTAAAGTGATATATTTTTTAATACTAATAAAAAATAAATCCACACTAATGAATAACACCAAATGATTACCAACCTAACGCTGATTATAATTTTATAGGTTTAAAAAATAAAATTACATACCATCCATGGCTTTTCTATTTACCTTTACAAATTCCGTAAATTTGTGTATTTCCTGTCAGTTAGTAGGTTTTCGCTTGCCGTACCCACCTACACCCCACATTTGTAATTAAAGTAATTACAACTGGTTATGACAATTTGTTAGTTTGTGCGATTCCAGTCTCTGAGAGTCTGACAAAATTTATTTGCACTACTGATCACAAACTTTGAGTACCGGAATGCGATCTTGCATATTGAAAGAAAACGGACTTCTAACTCAGCTCCATTTTCTACAGGTCGTTTACGCAGGTAGCGACTTTTTTGTTAAATCTCCGTCCAATCGACCTACGTTTCTCGTGGACGCAGCGTCCGCCCTCTAGCGGGCAAAGAGTCACCGCTGACCTTTAACACCTCGGGACTCTTCAGAGTTTGCAGGGCTTGGAGGCCTGCAATACCTATGATCGTCCAATCCATTCTCGAATCTGAAGGGGCCGTCTAGAAGCTTCTTTCTGCCATTTATACACGAGGTAGAATTTCGAATTTCTGCAAGATTCTGGAGGCCTCTCTATAATATATTTTATTTTATTCTGCTCAGTTTTCAAATCATATGATTGTTTTTGGCATATTGTTTTGGAATTACAGAGCTTGAAGACATGGCAGTTCCGGTGGAAGACGCCGTGGCAGCTCTCTCCACATTCTCGTTGGAGGTAGCTATTAATGACTCAATTACTGTTAGATATAATTTCCTATCGTTAACCCTGATAAATTAGTTAATGCAGTTTAAATGTCTTCAATTTGTGCTTAATACTGCTCAATTAGTGAATGGAGCTTAAATGTCTTAAATTGCTATACTCAACCCAGCTATTTTCGTGACTGGAGCTTAAATGTTTTGCATTTCTATGGTTAACCATGCTAAATGAGCCAATGGATATTAGATGCCTATTATTTCTATGCCTAACCCCGCTAAAATAGTCATTTGAGCTTAAATGCTTTAATTTTCATGCTTAACGCTGCTAAATGAGTTATTGGAATGCAAATAGCTTAAATTTCAAAGCGTTAACCCTTGTAAATTAGTCAATGGAGCTTAATGCTTCTTCGCATACTGTTATATGAAGAAAATTATCAATTGCATCGCATCAGGTGATTATTCGCAACCCAATACTTCGATTTATTTGCAGAAAAATATCGCATCAGACGATTAGTCGCAACTTAGTACTTCAATTTATCTGCAGAAAAATATCGCATCAGACGATTAGTCGCAACTTAGCACTTCAATTTATCTGCGGAAAAAGATCCAGGGAAAATGTCCAAGAACTCTTTTCTAGCCAATGCCGTTTGAATTATTGTAACTTTAAAGTACGGTTTGAATGGAAAAATCACCGTGTGCCATATTCATAAGCACGCTTCCAGGGGTATTGCATGGTTGACTGGACGACATAACTAAATTTCTCAAAAAATTAGTTACAAGTGATCTATTATAAACAGTCGTCATTTCCCCAGAATAGAGGTAGCTTGCTGTTAGGCAAAAATGCTCCCAAAGAATGCAAACCAGAATATGCTAGATTCAGGAAGCACCAAAAAAGGGAATCTTAACGCTTCTTGTCTTTATTCTCCATCTATTCTTCAATTTTATCCCTCTAAGATGCATTTTCTAGGCTATGGAGGAGAATAGTGATAGGAAGCTCCACTTGGTCAGGGTGGAGGAGAATAGTGAAAGGAAGCTCCACTTCGTTAGGGTGAGTAGGGTTGGTATGTACTATGGATGGTGCAGATGAGAATATAGGTTGCCGTACAGGTTCAGGGGGGGCGTACAGCAACATTGGAAGACAGTATGACCACAACAGGATTACCAAGAGGTTTCTTTAGTGGTTTAATGTCCAAGTTTGTTGGTTCTCATACTGATAGGGGAACATGATGGAGGAGAGAAGGGTTTGGGTGCTAGAGAATACCTGCAGCTGCACTCTCTAGAGACAATTGTACTGGTTTGAATTCAAGTGTATGGCCATAGGATTTCTGTGGATTAATTTGTTAATTCAAATTGGGATTTGTATTAGAAAAATAAAAGAGAGCAGAGAGAGATTGTGCACACATCACAAATCACACAATAATTTTATTGATCACATGAAGCAATTACATATATAAGACCACTGACTTCGACAAATTATGACTCAGACATGACACGAGCCCAACTCATAACTTAGGAATCAACAACTTCTAGATTGATTCCTCGTAATTCATAATGACAACTATACATGACATGGAAGCATTACTTACAACTTCTAGATTGACTCCTCATAACTCATAAGGACAACTATACATGACATGGAAGCATTACTTCCAACAATGTGGAGTTTGTAAGGCATATTTTGGTATTTGTGGACATTCTCGAGTTGCTGGGTTTGATAACGTGTATTGGCATCGTAGCCACTCCAAGGAATGTTATACTTGCCTACTTTCCTCTCAATCCACATGAGAGAGAGTGAGGGTGGTATCCTGATAGTGGTCCCTAATGTCATGTTCTTACGTGCAAAGAAGGGTCCCTTTGCTTCCTCTATGGAAGGTAGTGTAAGCGCAACTGAGTGTGTGGTCAGCTCGAGTAGAGATTCTTATATTGGGGTTCCTTTGCCTATAAATGAGTCTCTATGCCTTGAGGGTACACATGTGCACATTGAGGTTCTAGGGCCTATAATGCCGAACGGAGATAGGGCTTTAGTGCTTGTGGGTGAGGACTTAGTGATTAGAGAAGGAAAGATAACCTCTAGTGAGATTCTAGTGCAACCTGATGCGAAGCTCATGTCTGATAAGGCCAAGATCCCATCTCATTCATTCATCTAAAATGATTTCCCACCCCCAACAGGTTGCATTACTAGAGCACATTCTTGGCTAAGAGGGAGTGTTGATTTCTGGTAGCATCGGATGTGCTCTAAGTCTCAAAATTTGCAGGGAGGCTAGGACACATGTGTTCCAGAATACCCAAAAATCGTTTTGGGAAATTCCATTCGGAGACAGTTTTATTAAAATAATTAATTATTTTTAATGGATGCCTAAGTCTAAACTTAGGAAATTAAAATAATTAAAGGGTATTAATTAAGCTGGGGGTGAAACTTCTAGAAGAAGACGAGGATCAAGTCAAAATGATTTGAGCCATTGATTAGAATCTAATCTGGGCCGTTGATTACTCAACAAGAAGATTATGAGAAGGACTTCGATGGGCATTTGGAACATAACAGGAAAATACTCAGTTGCCCAAGTAGATCGATTTTCTCACTCGTTGAAGTTCGACAAGAGGAAATCAAATCAGAGGGTGAGTTGCAGGTGAGAGGGAGAGGGTATCAACAATAGTCGAGAGTGCAGGAAATGGCAGGAAGAGGTAGCGCAGAAGAGGGACGCATATCATCCACGCAGAGGTAGTGACGCATGGATAGTGCAATCACTGCGCAGAGGTTGATGCAGTGTGGCTAGCGTGAGGGCAGCAGGTCCTCTCAGGTGTCAGAAATTCATTGCGAAGTGGAGAAATTTGTTTGTAAAATTCTAAGTTGCAGGAAACGCAGGTACAGAGGGCGTTTCTGCTCGGAAACGAAATGGAAACGCGTTTCGGCGTACTGTACGGCCTGGAAACGCGTTTCCGGCCGTACGGGCACGTTTCCCGAAATGGAAACGTGCCCGTACGCCGAAACGTGTTTCCAGGCCGTACGGGCCCGTTCCCCCAAAAAAATACTTGTTTTTATTTATTTTTATATTTATTTTTTTTTTTTTTTTTGTTGGTTCTAATTAGTTTTTAACTTTTTTTAGGGTTCTAACTGTTCTAGACGCATTTCTAAAAGTTATAAAAGAGCATGCCCTCATTCCTCATCAACACATTCAGCAGGAGGTTTCTCTTTGGAATACAATTAGTGGTCCTTCTAATAGAATGGGATGTGGAGTTTAGAAAATCCTGATTGGATCTTTCTTGCTGCCGCTGAATATTGAGGACGATTCTGATGGACTTTGGTGGCATCATTCTTCAGCACCACCATCCACGTTGAGCATGTCGTGCTGCTTCTAATTTGATGAGGATTGTTATGATTGAGGATAGTCTTTTGTGACTTGTCTAATGTTCTGCAGCCTTATAGTCTTATTGTACTTGCATCCGCCTCATATACAATAATAAATAAGGCTGATTTTGGATTTTCAGTCATATTTATTCATATGTATGACTCATGATAAAATTGATAAAATTTAATCTTAATGTTAAAAGTTAAGTAAATGTATCATTAATGCTTTATGATTGCACATATACTTATATTATATTTAAATGTTTCATATATATATATATATTCGCGTTTCCCCGTTTCCAAAATTTGGGGAGGTCGCGTTTCGTTTCGCTTCCCCGTTTCGTTTCGCTTCCGCGTTTCCCCGTTTCGTGCAACTTAGGTAAAATTCCTCTCAATGATTCTTCTTCTATTCTACTATCTGTAGATTGTACATGAGATTTTGCTGAAGAATAATAAAAGAAACCCTCATCTGCTGCACCGGTTTTCCAGCATTTGGTTTTTCCTGGGATAATTGTCCAAAAACAACTGTGTTAATGTGTTATTGTTGTGCTAGTATTTTCCTTACATTTATTTTCCGAAGTAATTAGTTTGTGAAGACTGCAGTCTATGTATTTCGATATTTGGCATAGACAACTGCGAATAATTTGTTTCAGTAAATTAACAAATAGAAGAAATATTATCAGTTGTTGCAGTAGGATTTGGAATTTCCAGATTTTCACATACATCTACAACTATATCTCCATATAAGAATGAGTAGCTGATGTATTTGATGAAGTATGAGACCAGCTAAAGATTGTGATGACGTCTCCCTGATTAAAAGGGAGTAAGAAATCTCCTCCATGTTTGAGGAGTATGGATCTCCTCCCTGATTGAGAAGGAGTGATGATGGACACTATATTCTCCATATGTGTCATGCACTAGGTCAAGACTAACAACCGTATGTCTAGTGTATGGCACTGGAAGGGAGAATAGAGGATTAGGTAAGCATTTGGGATTGACACACCTTGATGATTAGGAATCCAAGATAGGAAGTAGTTTCATGGACCGATACTCTTTGAGGATTGGATAGGGTATTTAATGTAAGAGTGGTCGAAGAGGACTGATATTTTTCGAGGATTGGGAACCCAACATAAGAATAGTCCTGGAAGGACATACTTGGTGAACATCCGGATGGGGTATGTGCCTTGAGAGGCTATGGTGGTGTCCATGTGCATGCCTCCTAGCATCGTGCTCTAATCTTGTGGAGAGTTAGAGCTTGTTAGTCAAGGCCTTGCTATGTTACTATTTGACAATGCTGGTTATGATGTTGACGCTTAAAGATGGCTTATCAATCTGACTCTTCTTATGAGAATATATCAATTTGAGAAGTATCCTTGTACTGGTTATGTAATTATGAATACCTCCCTAGTTAAGAGGGAGTGTTAGAAAATGTAACTAGGTTCGGTCTTCATAATGACCTTTGTACTTACGCCATTGTATATTTTATGTAAAATAAAAAAGAAGAAAAAGAATAATTTATTTTTTCAAGCATGGGTTTTATTCTCAAGTCAAATTATTATTTCATTAAAGCATGTTCTTCATGCTCATTATTATTTGTATTGGTCAAAGTCAAAGGCTTATTTATAGCCTAGTAAAAGAATTTTTAAATATGTAATTTGGGTCAAAATCCCCTCCAGATGCCAAGTCGGCCTTGCCTATCAAGTCAACCCTGCCCCAAGAAGTCATGCCTATTCCAACCCCTTTGAACAATATAAATAGAGGGAGAGTTGAGCTCGTTTGGACACACAATTCACTTGATTAGTTCTGAAATTTCGCAGAAGAAGGAGGGCTGAAGTCTGAAATTGAAGAAGGGTTTGTGGAAGTTCTGCCTTATCATTTCTCTTCTTGAAGATTTGTTGTTGATCTCTTTAATTATGTTGTTGATGGATTTTCTATGTAGAAGGAGGGTTTAACTTGGCATTTAGAAGATTGGAGTCTTTCTGTGGTCATGGGTCTTGGATATCTCATTTTGATATGATATAATGATTCTATAAGAAGAGATTTTGTTGTGTTTTCCCCTTAGAGGGGTTTTGCCCTGGCTTGGAGCCTATGTCTCGTGTTCACTGTTTTTCTTGTGATCTTCATGTTTTGTACATTTGATAATTATTTGATGAAGAAGAACATAATTAAATTAATAAGAAGCCAACAAATTTCACAAGCAACGATCAAAGAAAGAGAAATCTAATCTAATTTGCAAGCCTCCCGATTTCTCAACAAGTGGAACATCGGAAGTGTCACCATTGTCACCTTAGCAACAACTGACCTCATTTTAGTAAGGGATAAATCCAACACTACGGGAGGATTCCCTGATAGGAATTGCAACTTGTAAGGTAAGACATAATCAAGTCCAAGATCTCCTAACTAGCTACACAAAAATACCACTAATGAGATATATCAAGCAAGTTAGGTAGCTAATGAAAGTTAAGTCTAGATTTTTATTTTAGGTATTTTAGGTTGATCTATCGGATTTACCAAGCAATAATCTCATATGAAACAATCCCTACACTATGAAAATCGGAAATTAGTAATGGTGGTTGTAAGACATGAATGAAAGATATGAAATTGCAGCAATAAGACAAGCTACAACAACAATAGGGTTCAGTCCTTTAACAAGTTACAAGTCAATGAAATGTAGCAAAAATAGGGTTTATGACAACGAAGATATTGGGATGTCTAGCCCTAGTATGGCTGTACGAAATTGCACAAGACAATTTTATGGCAATAAAAATGATTTCTAGGTGAAAGATATGCACAATTAGCAAAACACAACTTTTTTATGGCTAAAAATGTATGTAAGTTGTCATAAAACCCTAACACTACTCTAAACATAAAATAAAAAGTGAAAGTTAGGTCTATGGTTGACTAAAGGGAAAAGACTAGTGCCTATTATATATTATATTTGGGTTATATGGGTTCAATTAAGGATTCCTTTGAAGAGATGTATGTTGATCTCTGATGATATCTAGGGTTTTCCACTATAAACCCTAGAGGATCCTCCTAGTACCTTAACAAAAACTTCAAGATGGTTCAAGGGGAAGTACTCACTAGTATCCTTCCAAGAACTTTGAAAAGAGGAATTTGTTCAAGAAGTAAAGAAAATGCACCACCACAACTGGAGAAGTACGATTACATTTGCATTCATTCATAAATGAAATCCACAAGGTAAAGTGAGAGCACTTATGCAAGAAATATTTCAACCTTTAAAACCCTAACAAGGAGCATCCATAAATTTGTAAAGCCATCCACAAACAATCTTCACAAGAAGTCGTTCTAACTACCCATCTGTAGTGATTTTAAAGAGTAGAAAAGTAGACAATTAGTAATGATTCTCCACATGTAGCCATGAGTTCAAATGAGAAATGCTTCTTTTATTTGTATGAGAGATCAAGCACCCTTACTAAAATAATAATATCCTCCTAGAAAAATCCCTATGAACACAAACTAATGCCTTTATCTCTCACAAATCTTAGAGATTAGTACATAAGACATGATATATCAATGGTATAAGAGTGGATAGGCCTTAAAGACCCTCAATGATTCCTCCAAAGTGAAATAAATGTGCTCACAAGATAAGACATCCATCATAAATGCATGCTCAACATCACGTGTGGTCTCACCTAGAGTTTATTGCTATGACAACAACAAAATAAACATTGCAATCTTCACAAAAATACTACGGAAAATAATAGCGTTGGAAAATGAGAAATATTCAAGCACACACACAAAAATTGACACACTTATTTTTGGACAAAAGTCCTTGAAAAAACCCAACTTGGGAAAACTGGGCTGAGGGTTTTATATTATTAAGCAATAGTAAAATTCCAAGCACAATCTGGATGCCAAAATCTGGCGATCCTGTAGAGAGAAATAGTGGCAAAAATCTAGTTAGTAATTTCCCTCACCCCACAAGCAATTCAGGCTGACTGACAACTCCAAGTGAGTTGTCCAAATTGCTTTTGCATAGGCCTGCATCACCCTAGCACAGTCCCTTCCACGCTTAGCTTGAAACAACTGCTCCTCAAGCTATCCTGTCTGCCACTAACTGGGAAAACGTCTCTCCTGGCCTCTGGAACGTCTTTCCGGCCTCTGGAATTGAAACTTTGCTTCTCCCCAGCATAATCGAATTGCCTCTTAGAGGCTTTTGCGCAACCCTTTTGCAGCCACTTTGTGGCTCTCTTTACCTCTTTGCATTGTACTTGCTGGATCTGGAAAATTTTCCTCCAGCCTCGCTGTCCCCGCCCCTCTCTATCTCTGCTCCCCTCCTGAAGCTCGAACTCTTCCGGCTAATGACTGTTGCTCTTTGGAAAATCGAACTCTCCAAGGAAATCACCCTCAAGTGTGTATGTTCTCCATCTTGCCATCGACTTCTTATAAGCTTCTGTTGGACCTCCAATGACCAAGATTAAAACTTAATCAAGGGATAAGATTATATCAGAGTCTATCCGTGTGAGTTTCTAGATGATTTACACCTTATCTCAATTAATACTGATTAATTAGCCACTTTCTCTAAGTTTAGACTTAGGAGATATTTAAAAATAGGTCAATAATCTAATTGAGGCACTTCTAGGTGGAATTTCTAGAAACGATTTCTGTGTTTTGGAGAACTCCTGTGGCTTGGCCTCTCCACAAAGTTTCGAGACTAGAACACCTCTGATGCTACAAAAACTAACATTCCGTTTACGGAAGGTGTTCTGGTGGTGCACCACTGTTGCGACAACACCCTATCTTTGTATCACCCTCTGTCACGCTTCTGATGTCTGACCATTGTGACTAATTGCCACTACCCACCAACAACTGCGCAACTCTGATGCTGCATCCGTGTTGCTGTTGACACTGCCATACTGCTTTCAACTCTGCATCTTCATTGCAACTCCCTCTGATTTGTTACTGCTGTAACTACAACAACTTCAACTAAGAAGCATCTAAAATACTAAATCAAATGTGTCTACTGCATTTGTCTCCTGAGTCATGACTGCTACTAGCTACTGCACTGTCACTGAAGAATCTGTGCTGTTGCTAACTCTGCATTGCAGCCAACACTGCACTGCGCTCCTCAACACCTGACTGCGACTAGTTTGCAACAGTCACTATGGAATCTGACAGCATCATTGGCACTGATCCATCATGCCATTGAATACTGTCGACCCCTGTAGCAAGGTAATAATCCATGAGGAGGACACCTCAATGGACCTTGTTTGTCTTCTGCAACTCTGGGACTATAGCTCCCAAATCGCCCCACTTATCTCCTGGAGGTATAACTGCAAACATTGAAAAATCTTCCTCCAACCTGGAGGACAACTTGTCTATCTTAGCAGATGCTGCCGCCTGGTCTTGCTTCTCTTGCTTGTCCTTCTTCTTGAGAGGATACTGCATACTATAGTGGCCAAGCTCACCACATCCGAAGCACTTGACCTTTGACAGGTCCTTCTTCTTCTTCTTCGATCCCTGATTAACACCCTCCGATGCTAGGGCTACATTCTCTTCCTCACTCTTCAGTCCCTTGGTGTTGCTACTATTGATGGTACTCTTTAATAGAGCTCGACTCAACTCTTCCTGTTGTAGATCGGACCACATCGTGTCCCATTTTGGCAATGTGTTCTTTGCCCAAGATACTTTGGACAAACACTTGCCACTCCTCTAAGACATTGTTTAGTGCCAAACGTACAAGCTCTGTAGGTTGGGGTGCCTCCCGAATGGTTGCAAGTTAGTGTTGGACCCCTTGAATCCTAGTGAGAAAGGCATCTACGCTCTTGCTCTTCTTCTAGGAACATCTTTTGTTGCTCGAAAGTACTCTGGTATAACTCAAAGAGAGCATCCCACATTTCCTTGGCCGTCCCTTTGTCTGCCACATGTCAGACTATATGATCTCAGACTCCATCCAAGATCATCTGCTTTGATTTTGCCATTTCCTTTCTATTGAATTTGGCAACTGGGGCCAAACTCCACCTTGGACAACTCATATGATGTAACTGATATTTTTATTGATTCCTCTTTTCGAGAGGTGCAGGATTGATCTAAAGATCATCTCATTCTGACATGTACAAATGGAATTATGAATTTATTTTGTTTATGGAGAAATTGTCAAGGTCGGCCATCAAACTAATGTAGGCTCAGAAGCCCAACAGTCACATCTATTCATCCTCAACGTTTGCATAGAAATAGAAGGTGCCTTTGCCTCATTTGGACATCACTCATCTTCTCATACATCTCTCTCTCCTCATCTGATTGGGTACGGATTTCTGGGCTCCTCTCTCTCTCCACATGTGCGAAGAAGAAGACAAATTTTCTGTTTCAGCATTGATCGAATTTCAGGGAGGTTTGACCAATGTTTAACCAGCAGCGTTGACCTTGTTTGACTGCGTTTTGGTGGGATAATTTCTGTTTGGGCAGGCCGCATTTATGGGCACAAAAATCGAGGCAATCCATACTGTTTGACCATCGTTAACTGCAATGTTGACCTACGTTGACCAAGTTTGACTGAGTTTTTCGGGACTGTTTTGGGCTGATTCGGGTCACTGTTGGAGGTCGAGTTGATTGGGTTTCACTGAGCTTTTTTGGAGGATAAATTCTGCCCTGTTGACCAATGTTGACTTTCTGGTTAGGGCTTTCTGTGGCTGCTGTTTGTTTGGACAGATTTCACTTTGATTGGGCAAGTGAATATTGCATATTGTATTCTCTCTCTGTTGAACTTTTGAAGAACACTTTGATTGGGCAAGTGAATATTGCATATTGTATTCTCTCTCTGTTGAACTTTTGAAGAATAATAAGAAGAATTGATCAAAGGGTTTCCGCACATTGTGGTTTGTCCCTAGTTGGCGCCACATCTTGTCTCCTCTTGTCTTGGCTTGTCTTCTATTGTTTTATTTATGTTCTATCTGTATTTATTGTCATGCTAATGTGATTGCTAATCTAGAAATTGATATTGGGCTAATAAGAAAATTGAAGTAAATTGCTCTTAAGCATAGAACATACCATTGTTATCTAAAATTAACACTTTCTGTATTCCTTTAGCTAATCAGGGTCTTGGGGAACTACCACCACGCTCTTTGCATAGGTCTTCAGGCCATGTCCATGTAATAGGACATCCTAGCCTTCTAGATGACATAGTGGGAGACTCCCTCCAACCTATCCTAATCTCTAAGCCCAGCTGTGGCCATCTCGAAAATCTGATATGAAAACTCCCTCTTTCCCTCTACTTGGCTACTAAATCTGCTACTTGCACTCTCTTCTGTAGTGAGAAGATCTACTCTCAATTACTGCCAATCTGCAACTAGAAAAATTAGATCTCTAAAACTTGAGATCCCCTGAGAGAAATAATTTCTAGTTGCTGTGATAGATGAAACTTTCACATGCACGTGTGGTAGTAGAGAGAAATTTCAACTTCTTTTGCTTGACAAAGACTTCCTTCTCCTTCGCTAGGTTTTCCTCTTTCTTCTTAGGGATTTCGCTCTCTTTTCTTCCTCCAGCTACTACAGATTGAACTTATGTGATGTGTGTTCCAAATGAGGTCGAGTTGCTGCCTTTATATAGTAATCTGTGAGGTCGACTTGTCTTTCTTGAGGCCGACTTGGTGGAGTAGACTTAAAAGACCTAATTTACATCAAAATAAATTTCTTTCTTGATAGGTGAAGCTCAAGAATGGCCTTGTACATGATGACAAGGACAAGGACTCTTGACATAAACCCTAGAAGCCTAAAATGGAGGTTTTGACCTAAAAATCATTAACCCAAGCATGAAACCTATGCTTTAATAAGTCAATTTCTTTTATAATAAAATTTATTTTTCTTTCTTTTGATGAATACATCACGACTCAAATACAATTATGAAGACCAACACTATAGTTACATTCTTCAACATGGTAGAGGATGAGTCAACATTTAACTTGGCTGAGTTCATGCTTGACTTGAGTGAGTGAGATTTGACTGCATTTAGCCTAATCCTATTGACTTGAATGCCTATCTATAGGCCCAGTCAACCAGTAAAAGTAAGAGGAAATGCAAAAAACATAAGGAATAAGGAACGCTCAAGCACAAACCCTAGCCTTGCTTTTATAAATAAATTGCCCACCCTTTTCCTCTTTCACTGTTCAATGTGACACTTTGGAGTATCCATAGCTAAGGATTTTATCATCTAGTGGTGTGTTGTTTGTGCTTTGACAAAGGTCACACCACTTCTTTACTTTCACAAAGAGGTTTTGATTAAATTTAGTTGATTTGTGTACCTCCTCTCTGTTTTAACTTTTCCCTAGATTATATATGGCTTAGTCAGATTACTCTGATATCTATGCGTAGATCAAAACATCCCGGGTAAATGAACCGTAGCTGAAATCAGGACCAATATTATCTATGTGGTTAGTTGACTATGGTTTCCTTTCTGTTAGCATCTAACTTAACTCTATTTACTATTATGGATTTTAAACTATTTAAGTCAATGTACAATGTGTAAATTGACTATTGGGTAGATGTTTTATGGTGGTTTTGAATTTTGCATTTTTCTTTTATTCTACTATTGGGGAATAGAAACATAAATTGATGTTAATTACAAATTAATATATATTATGTAAATATAATTTTCTTTTTTTCTTTTCTTTTGCAGGATGATCAACCAGATGTCCAAGGACTATCTATTATGTTATCAACAGGAAGATATGCAACTAAAAGTCCAATAGGTAGGATACTTGGACACTTTATGTTATTTTTTATGTAGAGTATTTTTTTCTGAAGGAAAAAGGTCTTGTAATTTTATTTATATAAACAGAACTATACTGGCAGATGTATAGCATTCCTGTTTGCCTCGTAATTCTTTTAGCAAAAGAAAACCTTGACAGCTCATTCCTATTTGGCTCGTAATGCTTGTAGCAAAATAGAACTGCGACATCCCCCTTATATAGCTACATAAAATCTTCAAATATAATGGCATTTACCATCTCCACAAAAACAACTGTTTTCTCCAAAAATTTCCAGAATTTACATCCCTTTTTGTTCATCTAAAATGTATCATCTGTCATTTGCTATTTATTTTATTCATTACCCCTATAATAAAGTTATAAACTCAGAGGCCCAAAAAATTTATATCCAAGAATCATGTATATATTCATAAATTTGCCCTCGATGATTCTCAAAGACTCCAGATTCCTTTGTCTAGCTCTAAACCTGGTTTGGATAAGCCATATGCTGTCTTGTTTTTGTCCTGGTAGACTTGTGCAAAGGAAATATGAGTGAAGTTTGACTGTAAAGACAAGACATCAAGAAACAACGACTGCAGTGTGAAGTTTTTTAGAACTGACTGTTGTTTCATACAGCAAATTACAAGGAGTGAATCTCCAAATATTTGTATTTGTGTTAGACCGTGTTCCCTGGCCAGCATCAATACCAATTTGAGCACCATTAATTCACAGAAGTTGTTTGTTTGTTGGACAACTCTGGCTTTGAAAGATATAGGGCTCATAGAAAGATAAAGTATTCCCCCTGCTCCACCCCTGGGATGAATTCCCTGAGAAGCACCATGGAATATATTTAGTTATTACTTCTTCAGCTGACTGTCCTATAGATTGTTTTTCGATAAAGTATTCCCCCTGCTCCACCCCTGGGATGAATTCCCTGAGAATCACCATGGAATATATTTAGTTATTACTTCTTCAGCTGACTGTCTTATAGATTTTTTTCCTGACATTGAGAAAAGGCAGATGGCACTTTGGATGGCACATGTCAGAGGTGAAGTATCCTTCTCCTCGAACAGCTTTGTGTTCCTGGCCAACCAAATTTCCCAATCAAGAGTTAGAGGAAGACCTCTATACCTCTTGGTTTCCCTGTTAAAACACCAAGTCATGAGAGTAATCCCTATAGAATTCCCGCTCCAAACAAACATTTTTTAGACTTGTCATTTCTTCTACCTAGTTCCAAATTTGTTTTGAATATTGGCAAATAATAATAAGATGAGTATTCATGGTAGGCCATACATTCTCCAAGATATATGCCATAGTATTACACCAATGACTCTCTGAGGAGTAGGAGAGTCGTCATCTTAGGGCTTGTGGACACGCAGGTTTTTGGCCAAACTACTAGACAATCGATCACATTTTCACTCTCTAGGCCATTATTGAGGAGGCTCGTCATCGTTCTCTGAGGGTTTACAGTTGATTCTTAGACTTCTAGAAAGCATTTGACACATTTATGAGGGAAGCATTGTTCCAAAGACTCCCTGACATTGGCATATTCGAGACCCTCCTGACAACCATTATGAGACTGTATGAGTCAGTCTTAGGATGGCTCAAGATGGAAAATGGCCTCTTTGATTTCATCCAAAGTTAAGTGATAGGTTTCATCGAATTTCAAGGTTGAAGTTTGAAATTCGATGAATCCTAAAGAAATTTAAAAGTTTATTTCGGTTTTGCAAAAGGTTTGTTGAGGTGAGATCCCACCAGCTAGTTCCATGTGCTGCGGTGAGATTGAATTGGAGTCTTCTACGTGCTGTTGTGAGTTTCGTTCAAATTTTTTTGGCTAACTTCTGTACAACCTCTTCCCATCGACTATATTAGTTGTGTTCCCTCAAAATCTAGTAGGACTTCCGAGAGAGTTCACAAGACAAGAACTAAACCAAGGGACAACACTATGAGGTGGATGCCCACTGTCACCACAACACACCACCTCCTGCACTTTATTGGTCTCTCACAAGGGAGGCTTCTCGGTATTGGTCACCTAATAGGAATTCTAAGTCTATGGCTCATACTCAAGAAGGGCACTCAACTTAAGGACAAGGCTCAATCCAACAAAGACAAGGAATATCATACACTTCAAGAGGCCTATCTAGGGTACTTATGGCCTAGGGTTTAATGAATAGGTAAGGATAAAGGCTTACCAAGGTACATAAGGCCAAGAAACCACTTGCTTAAGATTGATTGGATCAACAATTGGAGCAACAAGTCTTCAAGAAGCCCTAAGTTGAAGTCAAGGGTTAGGTTAGGGCTTAGCATAGGGAAAAATTACCTAGGGCTTGTGACGTTAGTTCTAAAAAGGAAAAATTAATAGTGGAAAGGATGGATTTTGTTGCAATAGACTGAAAGCACGTGTGTAACATTACCATAGCGTACAGGCCAACACTCCTAGTTGAATTCAACCCTATGCCCTAGCCTAACAACGTGCCTTGAAGGGCTAAAAACGTGAGAGAGAGATATTTTAAAAGATGTTTTTCAATGATTTGTGCTCACTTATGTGGATGCCAGTGCTTGATCCTTAGGTGATGGAGTCTATGGGAAACCTACAAATGGAAATATCAAACCCTAGAATGGAGTAAGGGCAATCAAAGCCGTAGCTTTCAAAACCCTAACTAACACTTTATGAGGGGATAAAGTCATGAAGAGAGCTTAACATGAAGATTATTCAAGGGATGCCATACATTTATTTGGTTAAAAATGCAATACATTGCCAAGATTCCTTAGAAAAACATTCAATTAAACTAGCACATATAAACCCTAACAACAACCATTCCATGCAATAACCATTCAAAAGATAATCAACAATAAAATTACTTACAAGAAACTCATGAACAAATCCTTTATTATCACAAAATGACATCTCCACAATAAGAGATTGTTTCCAAAAGCAAAATTATCCACAATAAACCAAATCACCACAAGAATACAAGTCACTTAAGCTAGGTCGAAATCCTCCAAGGAAGCTGAAATGCCCCACTAGTGATAATGGGATACGACAATGAGGTGACCACTATTTATATGAGGTCTACCTCAATTAATTCTAGCTAATGAAGCCCCTAAAACAAGTTTGACATCAAATAAACCTTTGTTAATTTTAGGTATGTTCTATGCTTAGAGCAATTTATTTCAATTTTACCAGTTAGCTCAATATCTTTTCCAAATTAGCAATCACATCAACATTAAAGTAAATTGCAGATAGAACATAAACATAGATTGCAGAAGACAAGCCAAGACAAGAGGACACAAGATGTGGTGCTAGCCAGGGACAAACCCCAATGTGGGGAACCCTTGATCAATTCTTCTTATATGTTCTTCAATAGTTCAGTAGAGAGAGAGAGATAGTACATATACAACAGAAGTTAACACATTGACTTATCTAAATAAGAGCATAGATCATCTCCAAGTAGATGATACATGAGGTATCTAAACTCAGTTGAAGACATATTGTTTCAACCGATTCTCCCAGGTGACTCCATCACCATGCTGCACCTATCATTGTGCTGCTCCTCATCATCATGCTACACCTCATTGTGCTGCACCATGCTGCACCCATCATCACTATGTTGCATCTCATTATGCTTCATCAATCATGACTGTACCCATTACTGTACTGCATCATGTACCATCATGTGCCATTGCTGCACTATGTTTGCCATATTGTCCCATGTGCTTGCTGCACCATGCTTGCCACCATGTGCTTACTGCACCTTGCTTAACATACTGATGTTCCATTGTTAGCATTCCTTCGCTGTTGTCCCATTGCACATGTCATTGCTGTTGTTAGCATGCCTTTGCTGCTGTCCGATTGCACATGTCATTGTTGTACCATGCCATCATTGTGACATTGCTTCTAAACTGCATCATCATGTTATTTAGATGATTTTCTATTCGCTGCATTGGTGGGCAGCCTTTAGGTGAGGCCATCAACAGTCCTACCTATTGGCATGCTACTCCAACTTTGTTTGTTAGAGCACACTGCTGTATCCTCCATGCTATCCCACAGTCAACCACATAAGGACTACGGTCAGCTCCATGACAAACAGTTAGGGTGAGATTAGATACTTATTGACAGTGGCTAGGGATCTTTAGAACAACAACATAGGACCTGCATTTAGGCGTCTCCATATAGCATCATACGCGACCCTTTCTTGCACCTAGGACACCTCTACACGACCTTTTCTTTGCACCCAAGACACCTCTACGTAACCCTAAAATAGTCTGCCCTACCTCGGCCTCCCTTACAACAATTCGGCCCTCCAAAAGACCCATGACTTGCTGCGGCTAAGACCCTCTGTTTGACTGCAGTTAGGGCATCCTATAGACAGCTTAGGATCACCCTTGGGATAGCGTATAAATCTCTTCCCTGACCGCGATTAGATTGCATTAGGGCAGCGTATAGGTGTCTGCAATTAGGGCTCGTTCTTTCACCGCGTCTAGGGTTAGATCGCCCCTCTAGGAGTGTGGCTAGGGCTTGTTAAGGCCTCCTCCATAGTTGCGTTAAACTTCTTCCATGGCAAAGGTAAGGGTTCCTTTAGGTCAATGTATAGATCCTTCCATAGCTTCGCTAGCCTGTCTTCTTTGTTGCAGCTAAGGCAGCCTTCTTTCCTCCAACGTCTAGGGCTTCCTCTCCTAGATTTCTCTTCCACTAAAACCCAAAGCGAGTGGAGAGAAATCAAGAGAGAAGTGTGTGTGAAATGACTCTAAAGTCATCTCCTTTTATACTAAAACGTTGAGCACATATGGGTGTTATTTAGTTGCTAGCCGACCTTGACGAATTGTCTTATAACACAAATAAATTCATAACTCCATGAATACTTATCGGAATCAGATGATCTTTAGATCAATCCTACACCTCTTGATGAGAGGGATCTAAGAAAAATATCAGCTACCATAAATAAGATGAACCACATGGAGTTTGGCCCTAGTTTCCAATTTTAACAACCTTGGGTTAGAAGCCAACCCACTAGCTCAAAGCTAAAACATGTCATAAATGCCCAAGCATGTGAGCCATAACCTCATAAATGTTGATGTCATGCCCTTTTTGGGTTCTAAATGCTATGTCATTTTGAGATGAAGGCTAAAAATGAGTTTGTATGCCAGGATCATTCAATATTTGGGGAATGTCCCTCAAATCCACCACAAATCATCCTTTGGGATCCCAAATCCACCTGGGGCGTCACCATGTTATCTCCATGGGTCTCCAATGGTCAAAATAGGGCCTCCTCTCTCCAGCGTTAGGGCTCCATTAGGTGCAACAAGACCTCCCTAGTCTCCTGTGGAAGACCATCCTCATTTGGGCTCTAAATAATGGCCTACTCATTAGGAAGTGTCAAGGTCAGGTTGGGCGCATGCTGGGTCCAAGAACATCAAAGTCCTAGGTCTTGACGGTGCTGCAGGACATGTATCATCCGCTCAAGTCATCATGACGGCCAATGCTCTTAACGCTACATTTGTTGTGTCATCTATCTCTTTAAAAAGGCATAGTTTCCTGTGGAGCGGGTGCCCTTAAGGCCTGGGTTGTTGTGGACCATCGGGCAAGACCAACATGAACACAAGTGAAAGCAACCATTCATTAGAGACTAAGATCACATGAACATCTAAGTGGACCAAACTTGGATGTTAAGGGCATATTAATACTTCAAGTTTGGATCACCTTCCGATATCTAACTAGACCAAGTCTCGTAAAGGTGTTCCCTACCTTGATAGAGGTGGCTAATGGTCAACCCTATCAGGTGCTTCTAGCCCTCAAAGGGAAGTGGCATTTCCGAGGTCAACCCCTTAATAAATAGGCATTAGCGTAAGTGTATGGAAACAAAGGGGAAAAGGGTTCATGGCCAAGCGCCATGATTAAGGGGACTAGCTAATGGGGAGTCCACATCCTAAATGTATAAATGTGAAGCAGGGAGCTATCGTGGAGGCATGAGTTACCTTAATCGACCTACTTTTTCCACCCCTCTAGTGCGCCTTTAACTTTTTCTTAATAATGCTTTGTATGATGGTGCAAAAGTGAAGACTTAGAGCTTGTTCTTTATGATGTAGCATTTTAATATAACCCCTTAAGATAAGATAGTTCACGCTCATCAAGGTTGGGACATGCAAGGGTTCCTTTTGATGTAATGGAGCATCATGTGCTCAGGAACTGAGTGATGGCCAAATGAGGAGGGTAGAGCTCATGCTAGGCTTTAGCCCATGTGTTAGTTGATGTCTCGACCATCTTTTGCATTTTGATTTTCTTCTTTTTCTTTTGTTGTGGCCATGATATGCTTTTTCATTCTTTTAGACGGATCAACCTCTAGGGCAATGTTTTTTGACCCTACTAAAGGAGTGTGGACATGAGAGGATGCCAGATCCCAATCAACCAAGGACAATTTAGACTCAAAGAATGGAGGTGGTATAATGGACTTGTAATGTGGCATGGAAAGTGTCCATTACGTTCTAAGGGAATAATTAACACACTATCTCAATCCATATTTTCCAAGTAGTGCCCCTCCTATCGTTGAAAATTGGTAGCTATGGTTGGTATTATCATTGGCAAATTGATGGAGAAAATTCATATTTTTCATGTTGACCAAGTCGACCTAAAGTGCACAAGTTGGCCCCACATGATGAATGGGTTTGACCTTAAGGTCAAAACCCTCCTCCTAAACCACAAATAAATAGAAGTTTGTTGTAGTTCATTTGGCAAACATCACATCAACTCATTCGATTTGAAATCACAAGAAGAAGTCCACACAGGCGAAGTAGTCAACGAGTATTTTTGTTCTGCGTTGAGCAACCTCTTATTCTTCTGTTTGACTAGCATTGACTTGGGAGAGTTACTTTTGTTTGAGTGAGCTCTTAAATTGTTTTGGAGGTTGAATATTTCAGGGATCTGTTGACTTCATTTGACTGAGATTTTTTCTTGTTTCTGGGCCATTGATTGCAGGTCAACTATGTCCTTTGACCGAGATTTTGACTGGTTCGTTTCACTGAGGTTTGAATGAATTTCGACCCTCTTGTTCATAGCTACCTCAAGCTGAAATTCAAACCTTTTGTTATAGACTTGGACTTTGACCATAGTTGACTATTTTCTCTCTCTGTTGACTGGTTTGACTTGGCAATTTTGAGGCCAGGAAAATTAGAATCTTGATGGAATATTTTGATGTACATTTTGATGAACTAAATTCTCTCTCATAAGGAAAGATTGTCCCCTTGTGGGTTTTGCCCTGGCTGCTAGCCTAAATATTGGTCTCTTGTCTCTTGTTTTACTGTTTACTGTGATCTCTACTGCTCTATTGAAGAAAGTGAATGGTTGAAAATTTTCATGTATAATTGCTTAGTAATTGGAATACTGTAAGAAGACTAATTGTATCATTGGAAGTAGTTATCCATTTGAAAAATGGTTCTAGTCTTCATTGCACTAGAAAATTAACATGGTATCATAGCTTTGGTGAAGGGAAAGAGCATAAGAGCACCTTGAAGAGCATTGACAAGCACTTTGAAGAGTTTTGGGATTCTACTTTTTGTTTTGGTTGGGCATCTTTATCATGAATTCCTTCATGAAGACCGAGAAAAAGCTTGAAGGAGCTACAAATTATAGGGCATGGATGGCTAGTATTGACCTAGTGTTTGGAAGGCACAAGGTCTTGGGTATTGTCACAGGAAAAGTTACTGAACTAGTTGACCAGGCAGGAAAAGACAAATTTCAAGAAGATGACATCTTGGCAAGAGGCATCATTGTGGAATCTGTTAGGGATGATCTAATTCCCTATACTGCTGATCACCAAACTTCCAAGAAGATGTATGATGCCATTATTGGATTGTACACTATCAACAACATCAATCAATCTATAAGTTTAAGGGGTCAACTTCACAATATCAAGATGACAAATAATGATATTGTTTCGTCATATTTTGTAAGGATATCTCAAATAAGAGATCAACTTAGAGCTATTGAAGAAGAAGTACCCGACAAGAATTGGTAGTTATGGCATTGGGTGGTCTGCTTGAATCTTAGGATCCTTTTGCAACAAGTATTAATGGTAGATAATATGCAACTTTTTTTGATAAGCTTTGGGCTGCCAGCACACAAAAAGAATCAAGGCTCCTTTCCAGAGGCAAGATTGCAAATCCAGGTGATGACTTTCAAGCTTTTGCAATCCACTCAAAGAATAGGAAGGGAAGAAGAAACTTTGGAAGATTTCAAAGAAGTTTAGGGAGAAGACCTAATTCAAAACTTGCTCTAAGAAGGGAACCTGCTCCACAAAGAAGACCTCCTCCTCCCTCTAAGGATAGAAGAGATAGAAGAGATATGACAAATGTTCAATGCTTCCGTTGCCAAGCATGTGGTCACTATCAAAATAATTGCCCTCAAAGGAATGATTCTCGAAGGGATGATTACCGAAGGAATGATGATCAAAAGAGGAAAGGGAAGCATCATGCTTCTGCAACTGACCTTAGTGAATCCTCACATAAGAAGAGGCATAAAAAGAGATATTTTGATGATGAATACTCGTTTTATTTTGCTTTTGCAGGTTCCATTGCAAGTCATGATGAAATATGGTTGGTGGACAGTGGTGCCTCTAGGCATATGGGAGGTTGTGAGAACCTCTCTGAATTGGTTGAAAAGAAGGTAGCCCTTCGGAAAAATGTTAAAGGAAGATATACTAGCAGTGATAGTAGATCCAAAGGAATCTTGGATCTTGTGCACTCTGATGTTTGTGGGCCTATGTCTGATAAATTCTTGGGTGGTCATTTATACTACGTCTCTTTTATTGATGATTACTCTCGTAAAACATGGATTTATTTCTTGAAATACAAGGATGAAGTATTTGAGAAGTTTCGAGAATTCAAAGCACAGGTTGAAAATGCTATAGGAAGAAGGATCAAGATTTTAAGCTCTCACAATGGAGGAGAGTACGTATCCAAGAAATTGATTGCCTTCTACAGGGATGCTGAAATAAAGAGGGCGCTGAGAGTTCCCTACTATCCTCAACAAAATGCGATTGCTGAAAGAAAGAATAGGACTTTTATGGAAGCTACCAAGGACATACCAGACTGTTGTATTATTCAGATTTGGTTTAATATAACAAAGATTGGGATTGTACATATTGTACAATTTTGTTAAAAACCATGTATATTTATGCGTATGTGATTTTATTGCTTTATATTTCTGCTATGCAAAGTAGTTTAGGGTTGAGATTCTTGGTTTGGTAGCGTCAGTGATTTTAAGACTCTAACCTAGACCCAAGGTCTTGGAAATTCAACATGGTATCAAAGCGTGTCTGAGCTACTTTGAAAGTAAGTAAATCAAAGTTGTGCGCAACGAAGTACAACATGAGAGGGAGTTGGTCACATTGTAAGTGAAGGGCTCACTACACTGTTGAAGTTGCAGGCAGGTCTCTGGTATGATGACAGGTTGGAGGGGTTGTCCAACTATAGTCCTTGGAAGGAAAGATCAAGTTTGTCTTACAGGGCAACAGGCTCTGGGAGTTCGCCGAGAAAGAGATCAAGAAGCCAACCGACCTTAAGGAGCTGGAAATATATGAAGATTTGGATGCGAGGACGAGATTGATCGTCCTAGATGGTGTGAAGGATGACTTGATACCTCATTTGTCAGGGAAGAACAATGCACATGAGATGTGGATGGCTCTTCAGAATTTGTTCCAGAATAAGAAAGAGAACCAGGTGCTGATATTGGAGGATAAGTTGAAGACTGAAGTCCACCAAGATGATAAAGGGTGAAAGCATGACCTCGTATCTGACGAGATTGTCTTAGGTCAAAGATGAGCTTGCTGCCATCGATGTGTCTACCTTAGATGGAGATATGGTAAGGATTGCCTTGAAAGGGTTCACAGAGGATTGAAAGCCCTTCATCAAAGGGATCGTTGCCAGACTGGGATAGGTTGTGTGATGACTTCATTCAGGAAGAGTTGCGAGATGAGGATCTTCATCTGAACAAGAAGGCTTCGGATGATGACATGGCACTTGCATCGCGAATGAAGGGTAAGCAAAAGAAGGACTTGAGTAAAGTCAAGTGTTTCAACTGTGGCGAGATGGGTCATTTTTCGTCAAGATGTTTGATGAAGAAGAAGGGAAATGATGAGAAGAAGAAAGGAAAGCAGGCCGCCGGTGTCGCCACTTCAGCTGAGATAGATGATCTCTCCATGAGATTGGAAGAGGACTTTGTTATGATTTCTCATTTCTCCCAGGGTATTGTCAATGAGGATGGATGGTACGTGGACAGTGGTGTGACGAAGCATATGACAGGGTCATAGGAGGTTTTTGAGACTCTAGCTGAATGGGACTCGAAGTTGCACATGGTGTTGGGCGACAGAAGTCAGTTGGAGATCCAAGGATTGGGTGTTGTGCCATTTAGGATGGAGACCGGACGTGTGATGTGGTTCCAATATGTGTTGTTTGTACTAGGACTCAGATATAGCGTGATTTTTGTCTTGATGATCGAGAGGAAGGGGTTTGAGGTCTTGTTCGTGGATGGGAAGGCAAGACTCAGGCCTAGAGGCTCTAAGTCCAATGGGGTTGTACTCAGAGTTAGAGAGCATGGTCCTTACAGGTTGACGACAAGCCTATGGATCATGGAAAGAAGCAGGTACGGGTTCCCGAGAAGCAGGAGCAGGTACAGGTTCCTATGAAGAATGTACACCTTCCTGAGAAGTTCCAAGTTCCAGAGACTCAGAGGGAGTCTAGTTCGAGAGGGAGCTTGCAGATTTAGAGGGAGACTCTGCAGCCCAAGAAGAGCACTTGGTCAGTGGGGGAGCAAGGGCTCTCCTACAATTGCCAAGAAGGAATCATGGAGAGAGTGGAAGACGTTACAGGAAAAGAAGATGAAGCAGGGTGCTTCCAGCGGTGACAATGACACTTCCGAGAAGGGCGTAGTTCACTATACAGGGATTGCTGTGATTGTGAGCACTAGGAGTTGGGCAAGTGTTGCGAGCAGTGATGATGATGATGAGAGACTTCCTAGTCTTGGAAGTACCTCCCTCGCTAAGAGGGAGTGTTGATTTGTGTAGCTTGGGAGGTACTCCAAGTCCTAGGGTTAAGGGTTTGGAGGGCAAAGCATCACAAGGGTAGCTTGTGGGCTTGGAACCCAAGTATGGGGTTTGCACCCAATCGTGTTTGGGGCAATTCTGGAGGCACATTTCTACATGTGCTGGCATGAGACGATTGGGGGTGGAAATATGAATCAAACAGTTCGAGAATCGTCGAATTTCGAGTTGTAGAAGTGAAGAAATGAATTTTTGAAGTTGACAAGTTAATTATTGGTTGTCAAGTCATGTAGGCTTGATGTAAATAACTCCAATAGGTGTGTCTCTTCATAATTCGTCGAAGCCCCTCATTATGTCTATAAAAGGAGGGTGAGGACTTATGATTAAAGAATCCATCTTGTGCAACATATCCTCCAAGAAGAAGAACTCGGTGGAGAGAGAGCGCTCTGATCTAGATGCAACAAAGAAGGGTCTTGGACAGTGTCGAAGTAAAGGGTTCGAAGTCTGCTACAAGAGGCTGAGGAGCTGAGGTAAGTAACACTGTTTTGGGCTGATATGTTGTTGTTTCAAGGGACGAAAGTGCAGGCAGCTAGGCCAAGTTCCAAAGGAGACAATATACTGTTGTTTGGATTGTTTGGCGACATTTTGGAGGAGGCTGAAAGCTACAACAAGCTGCTGTGCTAGGTCGTTGGCCATAGCAAGCAACTAGAGGTTGCATTAAGGGTGTCAAAGGGTGGACAAAACCTTAAAGAGTCAGCCTGGGTGTAGAGGAAGTCTTCCAAGGTGAACTGCAACCCTAGAAGGGCTTAGTTGCTAACAACATGGAGGGTTAAGGGCTATATATTGTGCCCTAACCAGAATTGCAGGAGTAGTAAGCAAATAAAGGAGGACAACAACATTTTGTGGAATGTTGGGTCAAAGCGTTGACCAGAATTGGATCGTGATGTTGCAGCCTGTGGGAGCCATTTGGAGGTCTTATCTTGGTGGATGAAAGCCTATCCCAAGAGCAGATTCCGTAGTGACGTGATTGGGTACCATTGATTTGATTAGAGGGCAGTGCATTGGCTACCCAAAGTAGCCCTAGAGAAGCAGACAAGAAAGACATTGTTGGTGTGTGATTGGGTGAAGTTTGCAGCCTAAAGAGTAGCTCTTTGATGGACGAAAGAGGTTGCTGGAAGGAAGATTGGAGCTCAGGTATTTGTTGATCAGTGGTTGTCATTGATGTCAACCCAAGCAGCAGCACGGGCTACGCCGATCTTGCATGGGCATTTTGACTTGACAACTTACTCTATTCCAAGTCAAGGATCTTCTAGATGGATTCTACTCGTCGAGATGTTTCCGTTGATATATGGCACGCCAAGTAATTCTTCACGGTTTGAGAGATATTCATGTTTGAAGTTAGTAACCCCAGTTTGTGGGCTAAAACCTTGTGGGGTTGTGGCATGGTACTCATAATTGGTTGTGTTCATTGAATATCAATAATTAATAACCTTTTTTTTTGCTCCTAAAATCCCTCCAACGTTCACTTGTTGAGGACCCTCTCAACTCAAGATATTCATATAAATAATGACCTTCATATTCTCCTCTAGTAGGGATTTTGTGGCTTCAAACAGGTCATCGTGGCATTTTCACTATAATTTTTTTTGTTTTTAGTTTTATTATTCTGCGAAGCTTCAGAAGCTGAAATTAAAACCCATTTGAGTCGAATCTTGATGAACCTTGTGACCGAATTTCAGATCTTGGTTCACTATATTCTCGGAGATATGATTCGAGGAAGTTAGGGTTTTTGCAGGTTTCTGAATTCCATGTCAAACAAGTGACGTTGGGAAAATCGTCATAACTTTCTCTCTGAGCATTGGGTTCAAATTTCGTAAATAGTCACAGAGAGAGGATGAATTGTAGTTTGTTGAGTAGCGTTTTCAAGGCCAAAGGTCGCAACAGTGACACATGGCACTTCGTACAAGTTCGCTCTACTGAACCAGTCTATAATCAGGTCATTGTGGGAGATTGTGCATAACTCTTTCTTGAAGAATCCAATCTTGATCAGATTTGTGGGGTTGGAAAGAGGACTCATAGGGCTACCATAGGACAAAATTTCATACCCCGAAGATATGAAATTACATAGATACAACAGATTCAATATTGAGCTCCTAGAAGGCAAGAAAAAGCATGCATTCAAGGATCATTGCAGTGAGGACTGCACATCAACAGTCAGGGGTAAGTCTCCTACAACAAGGTATGTATGATTAGTGTTTGCATTTGAAATATGAGTATCATCTCTGACATATGTTTTTGCAGGACACCGTAAGTACATACAGGTTCTCGGTTATATCTCTATGTCTCTATATGTCACATTTAGTTTTGATACCGCATTTCAGATGTCCTATTTTTGATACTACGCATTTGATGCTACATATTCTTGATGCTACACCAAGTTTGCTAGATCTATATGATGTTGTAAGTTCATATTAATTGTCTTGTCATAGTTAATAGAATGGTCTCTGTTGTTGTACTTAGAACTTGGTCAGCAGTACAGGATACAACAGTGCAGAGGATGGTGGGCAGCAGGCCTAGCATCAACACAGGGACTGATGCCAGATGATCATAGTAATACTCAGTGAGGAGTATTGCTAGAGCACAGTCCTTGCTAAGAGGGAGTGTTGATTTGTGGTAGCATCGGATGTGCTCTAGCCACGAAATTTGGTAGAGAGGTTGGGGCAAATGAGATCTCCAATACCCATAAAGGGTTTGGGTAGATTCTAAACAGTTTAGGAGATATTAAAATAATTAATAATTTTAATGGAGTCCCTAAATCTATACTTAGGGAAATTAAAATATTAATGTGGATTAATATAAAACTGTGTTAGAATGGTCCAAAAGACATGGATCAAGCCTGATCTAATCTTAGCCGTCGATTAGGGACTTAATCTCGACCGTTGAGATGTTAATGGGAAAGGTATAAGAGGAGGCTTGAGGGTCACTTGGAGAATACACCAGATGATCAATCATTCTATTCTCTAGAGCGGAGTTTGCTAAGAGAGATAGAATCAATGATCGGAGTTGCAGTTGAGGGGCAGTGAATACAGAGATATAGCAAGGCAGAGATAGTGCCGGGAGATCAATGTAGGAGCCAAAGAGAGTGACGCAGTAGCAGCTAGGGCTCACGCAGGGCCACGTAGAAGCAGCCAGGAGTTGCGTAGTGCTTCAGAGAGGCCAATGTAGCTGATATAGAGGGCCAAAAGGCTGACGCCAGGGCCATTCAGGGTGACACAGGGCCGACGCTGGGAAGAGAGAGGTTGACGCAGTCCAGAAAGGCAAACATTGGGGTTTCTGGGGCAGATTGAAGCGGAGGAGCTGCCGGAGGGTTTATCCGGGGTTCCAGCCGGGACATTTGTCTCAGATTGAGAGGTACTACTACCAAGGGCATTCTCTGTTGGGTGTGCCGGATTTGGCACCCAGATTGTACTCTGAAATTGCTTAATAAGAAAACCCTCAGATAGCTGCACCGGTTTTCCCGCATTGGGTTTTTCCGGGGACATTGGTCCAAAAATAACTGTGTCATTTTGTGCTTGTTTCTGTTTCCTTCGGTTGATGATCTGTAATATGTTGAGCATGCACTAGTGTTTATTTTCAGTATTTACATTGTACATAACTTGTTAAATAACGAAACAAGTAGGTAAGAATAAATCAGTAAAGTGCATGGAGGGTTTCTAATGGGTAAACTTAGAAACTTCAACAGGGTTCACACTTGGACTTTGATGATGAGATACGGATGGCTCCAAAGAATGTGGAATCAAAATCGAGGAACCTGAACCGATGGAACAAGGTCCTCATGAAGACATCAGGATCATGAATTTGTTGATTCTCTAAAAGATTCTGTACCTGAGACTGGAAAAGCCCTGCCTATCTTGAAAGAACCTTGAAGGAAGCTGAAGGACATATTGCACCTCGTGGGATGTTTAGGGAAAGCAAGAGGTTGAAGAAGTATTCTGGTTATGCAACAATGATGTGTAAGATCATGGAGTTTGAACCATCCCCTTGTGAAGAAGCAATTGGGCATCAAGTTTGGAAAGATGCTATGATTGAAGAATATGAATCTATATTGAAGAGTAATGTTTGCGAAATTGTGCCAAGACTCGAAAGGAAATTTGTTGTGTCTTCCAAATGAATCTACAAAATCAAGCATGCAACTGATGGAAGCATTGAGAAGTACAAGGCAAGATTTGTGGCTCGAGGATTCTCCCAAAAAGAGGGAGAGGATTATGAAGACACGTTTGATCCCATTGCTAGGTATGCTTCTATTAGATCTGTCATTGCTCTTGCTTCTATTGTAGGTTGGAAATTACATCAAATGGATGTCAATACTACTTTTTTGAATGGAGTCATTGAAGAGGAAGTCTATATTGAGCCTACTTAGGGCTTTAAGGTCCATGATAGAGAGACACATGTTTGCAAATTGAAGAAAACTTTGTATGCGCTGACGCAGGCTCCTCATGCATGGCAATCTTGTATTGATGGCTATTTGTTGAGTCTTGGTTTCAGGAAGAGTGGTGTTGATCCAAATTTGTACTTCAAAGTTGTTGAAGATGAGTCCTTGGTTTTGTTGCTATATGTAGATGATTTGTTTCTGAAAAGGGTTGAAGTTTTCATTGTCTATTGTAAGAGGGAGTTGATGATTGAATTTGAAATGAAGGATCTTGGTCTTATGCATTACTATTTGGGATTTGAAAATTGGCAGAAGCCTAATGGAATCTTTGTTGGACAAGACAAGTACACTATTAAGATCCTTCAAAAATTTGGCATGATGGACTTCGAGTCCATGGACACTCTGATGGTGACAAATTTGAAGAAGATATGCGACTGTGATTTTGATTTGATTGATCCTTCTATGTATCGCTAATTGATTGGCTTGTTGAACTATCTTGTGAACATGTTGAGCCAATTCTTGGTCGAGCCCAGCTTGTGCATTAAGTTGCGATGAAACATATATTGAGATATTTGTGTGGCACCATTGAATATGGTCTAGGATATGTTTCTAATGGAGAATGGCAGCGGCATGGTTTCACTGGTGCTAATTGGGCTGGAAGCTTTGATGATAGGAAACAACACTTTTAGGTTTTGTTTTAGCTTGGGCTCTGCTATGATTTCATGTTCTAGTAAGAAGCAAACTTTGTGAAAATTTCAATTCTGAAATCCTATTGCAGTAATTGAAAATGATTCTTATAATTGTTAATTAATTTAACAATTTATTTGCTACGACAAATATTGAATAAATCACACTGCAACCTTCACAAATAAAACTGCGGAAAAATAATAGCTTTGGAAATTGATAAATATTCTATAGCATACACACACAAAAAGTAACACAATTATTTTTGGACAAATGTCCCAGGAAAAACCCAATGCAGGAAAACTTGTGTAGCAGCTGAGGGTTTTATTATTATGCAACAGTGAGAAATTATGAGTACAATCTAGATGCCGAAGACTGACAATCTTGCAGAGAAAATATTGGCAAAAATATCTACAGGGAAATTAGCCTCACTTTGAGCAATCCCGACACTTGACTTGTTGAAGGAAATGTAACTAGGTTCGACCTTCATCAATGTAATTTTGATATTTGTATTTTATTCAAGAAAAGAAATATTATTTTTATAATATATGTCAATGAGTTTCTTGCTCATTGAAATAGGTCTAGCACTATTTAAAGTGCTATAGGTAAGTCAAATAGTCAAAAGAAAAGGTTGAAGACCTTAAGGGCATGTTACACCTTGTATAAATATGTATTAAAGTCAAGAGAATACCTCCAAGCAAAGCCAAGTGATCCAAAATTTTGGATAGACTCCTAAGTCTAAGTGTTCCTCACAGAGGAAAATGAAAGTCCAAAGAAGTTCCTGGAAATAGCCCCATGGCAGAGATCTTTTCATTCTGAATCTACTGCAACTTGAATGGGCAAAAATGGACTTAGGATGCAGAAGTTATCGTAGAAAGAAGATGCCCTTTGTTCTTTGGAAAAAGAGGCAAAATCCCCTAAAAATGGCAAAAAACCCTTATAAAGGGAAATTGCATCGGAGATGGTCCAAGAGGTGGACTTAAGCGGAGGCAGAAGAATCGGTTGATCCGATGTATTGGGTCAGAGACAGGCCCACATGCGATATTGGGACTCATACTATGCGACATGCGATTGTCGATGATCGGATCGACGTCGGCGATGGACAGAAACCCCGGGCCATTCCAAATGCGATATGCGATAGCGATTGTGACGTGTAATCTCAGTCGTCGGATCGGGAAAGGAAGGGACGACCAGGATTAAATCGACGACTTGCGATTGCTGGACCCAATGGAATTATATCCCTGATTTCATAAAATTTGAAATCTGGGGTTTTCGGATTTTCTGTGTATTAGCGCATTTCCGCTATAAAACCGAAATACAAAGGAAAATGCTCGGAGCGATAAAGCCGGACCTGAAGGGGAATTATAGGCACAATTCATAAAATTTGAGTTCCGTAAAGGCGAGATTTTGGGCGGGCCTTAGGCGGAAAGCGGTATTGGGCTAGCTTCGCCCGATCCCACACATTGATCGACACGTGGCTGGCGGAGGAGAGAGGAAAATTGCCTTTTCGGGCGGGTAACCTCTGTACTCCTAAGCCGCCCGAAAATGGATATCGACCGTTGGATCAGAGATCCCGTAGATCAACAGTGGGGATTGCGATAGCGGCCAAAGGCAGACCCATTGCGATATTAGGGTGGATGCGATAAATTTTGAAGTTCAATAGAAAGGATTTTGTTGGGTTTTTGAATGTTTTCCCGTATATTTGGGATCTCGCACAATACGTTAATGTGATGCGATATAACGCCTAATGGCAGACCCGATAGGGATTTTAGGGGCGATTGAATGGGATTTCAAGTTCTAAAATCACACTCAATAGCGTATTTTGCAGACATTCTCTGTGTAATGGGATTTTCTCAATTTTTGGGTTTTTGCCTATGAGAAGGCCCTGAAACCTTTGTAACCGCTCTAGATCCTCATGCCATGCTGCAAGCGAGCGTGTTTACAGGCAATGATGCATTTTGAAGCCACAAAGCCGCAAAGCCAGATGGCCAGTCAGACTGACAAGGAGCAGGGAAGCTGCAGAGGCGTAGAGAGATCATGATACGCAGAGAAACGGCTGGGGTAGCCGAAAAGCGGGAAAAATACCTCAAAGGAGATAGAGAGCTCAATTGAGAAAAGGCAGAAGCAAGAGCGCAAAGGGAGCGAAAAGCTAATGTGCAGAGCAGCTGAGGGAGTCTTTGGAGTCACTTGGAGGTCAAGTGAAAAGCCAGAGAGCTGAAAGTTGCAGAAAGCCATAGCCAGAGCCAAAGAGCCAGAGCCACCAGCTAGAGCCAGAGCCAAGAGCCAGAGCCAAGAGCCAGAGCCACGAGCCAGAGCCAGAGCCGAGAGCCAGAGCCAGAAAGCCTGAGAGCTTCAGACCGAGGGATGAGATGGTGTTTTAAACGCATTGTGTTCTGTGTAAACCAGTGGAGTTGAGCGTGGAGCTTGTAAAAGAACTTAGACCATAATCCCATAGAGCCTAGTTGAGTTGACTAGAGCTCAAGGAGATGTAGCCCAAGAGTTTTGGGTGAACTCCATATTAAACTTGCTGTCTTATGTGTAATGCTCATTTGCTGCATTGTTTCACTGTTATATGTTTTATATCAGTTTAAGTAAAAAAATTTATAGCACATAAACTGTTTAAAACAAACATAAGCATACACCTTATTTTCAAGCACATATTTAATTCCGCATTGGTTAATCATAAAGACTTAGGAATATTTAAGCTTTGGAAGTGGGAGAGGTTCTTGTAAGTTAGACAAGAAGCCTAAGTGCCCCGTTTTCAGATCTGGTGGTATCAGAGCTTAAGATTGGTTAACCCCACCTTCAAAGAAGGTTATATCAGAATTTTGATTGACAGGGCAAAGGTTGCTTGTTTGAAAGGTATTTAAACAGTTAGAGGTTGATTGTATGCTTGTTTGCAGACTGACTATTGTTTGAGTTTGCAGAGGTGAAGGGAAAGCTATTGTTAGCTCGGTCTAGGAAGGACAAGAAGGAAGAAGGGCTGAAGGCAGTCTTCTATCCCAAAGGACCTCAAGGCAATCCTTGAAGCACAAGAGGTTTGTTGCAAAGGGTTGCTTAAATAAGCTCTTTAGTAATCTTGTTTGAAGTTCTTTTGTTCATTGGTATAATGACAAATTCTACAAGTGAGTCCTCAAACTCCTCTTGCATCACAAGACTCTTTGATGAAGATATGAAGCAAGACTTGTTCATTATGATGGACAAGGTGAGAGAAATGTGTGAGGAGGGAAGGAAGAGCAACATACTTAGAGAGCAGTTGAATTCCATGAAGGAAGAGAAGTAGTTGCTTTCTAACAAATTGAAGGAAATGGAGAGGCAACTTCATATTGCAAATATGAACCTCAGAAGGATGCATGAGTTGGAGACAACTCTTTGTTGCCCAAGAAGCTTAGTTAAGTATCAACTTGAAGAAGAGGTAAACCTTTCCAGTTTCTCTTCAAATTCTTCTAAGAATGCTTATATTGGTTCTTTTGAAAAGCATCCCGGAGGCATAGGTTCCAAGCTAATGTCCAAGACAAGCTATGAAGGAAGAGGCTTGGGCAAGCATGCACAAGGTATTGTTGAACCAATAATGGTTGAGGAAAGACCTAAGTATTTGGGTCTTGGCTATAGACAAACTTATGGAAAGAGTTCCAAAGCTGCCATGAAGGCCATTGAAACAGTTCCAAGGAGTTTCATTTCAGGTCCTCTACCTCAAGAGTGTGAAGATTGTATTCAGGAGGAATGCAATAGCTTGAAACATCATTTGCAGGATGCAGTGTTCAGAAGCACACACTTGAACCAGAGAGTTGTGGAAACTTTGACAGCCTTGAAGAGATTGATGGTGTTCCAAAGGGAGCCACTTCTTCATTTGCTTCACCTCCTCATGAAGGCAATAAAGGTGAAAGGGAAAGGCATAAATCTGGTTCTAATCATCTTCCTTTTGATTTTGCAAAGCATGATAAATTTCCACATAGATATGGGAAAATAATTGCATGTTCCTTTTGTGGTTTGGATAACCATAATGTTTCTAGATGTTGGAAGAAGATGGCCACATACAGGAAACTTTTGAAGGAAAGGAAGCTAGAAGCCAAAGGTCCATTGGACAAGGTAAATCATGCTGTCAAGAGGATGCACATGAAGTGCACTTACTGCCATAAGCAAGGGCATCTTGTTGAAAAGTGTTGTTATATACCTAGGGGGGATAATATGGGGTATAAAGGGAGGTACCCAAGGTAATAATGTAATAATGGGATGGGCCATAGTAATAAATAAGGTGGTTAACCCATATCATGTAAGGGACACAAGTAGTTAGTAATAATATAATGGGCCCATGGTATTAGTTCGATGGTATGAGGGAACCATGGTAATGACCCATGGTATTGTATGTATGAGGCCTATATAGAGGCTAGAGACTCCATGTGGAGAGATGTCAAGGATTATTGTATGAACATGCATATGGCTTGTGGAGTGTTCTCCTTCCTTAAGGAGTGATTGTATGGTGTTGCCCTACCTTAAGGGTTTGATCAATAGAGTGAATCATGTCTATTTATTTCTATCTTCTTATTTCTTGGGTATAATTGTTCTTATCTTATATTTCGGGGTTAAATCTATAACAAGTGGCATCAAAGCACTTTCTTGGGCAAAAAAGTGGAGAATTTATTATTTATTATTATTATTTTTTTTTGCAGGATTTCGGGGGCGGTGAGTTTGTAGATAAGATCTGTACGTTTTGGTGCAAGATCTACAAAATCTAATTGCAGATATGAATTCTATGTAAAAAAATACCCAATTAAAAAAAAAAATCAGTAGAATCAGAGTGTGGATGAAGGAGATATCACTGATTTAAAAATTAGTGGGGTTGCAGACAATTTTTCGGGGCAGTGAGTTTGCGGCGTAGATCTAGACGTCCTGGTGCAAGATCTGCAAAATCTAATTGCAGATCTGGATTCTATGTGAAAAAATACCTGATTTCAAAAAATAAAATCGGTCAAATCGGAGCACGGATGGAGGGGATATCGCTTATTTAAAAATCAGTGGGGTTGCAGACAAATTTTCGAGGCAGCGAGTTTGCGGCGCAGATCTGGACGTCCTGGTGCAAGATCTGCAAAATCTAATTGCAGATCTGGATTCTTTGTGAAAAAATACCCAATTTAAAAAAAAAAATCAGTGGAATTGGAGTCCAGATGAGGGAGATATTGCTGATTTAAAATCAGCTCTTTTTTGTAGAAATTTTGGTGACGACGGGAGAGTTGTAGTGTAGATTTGAAATTCCAGTGCCTGGATCAAGATTTCTATCACACGGGCAGATGCAAAATGGTTGTTCCATTTCCAAAAACAAGTCATAATAGAGATTCTGAGCAATATTGATTAAACTGTGACAAATTCAAATTTTCGCCAAGTGAATTTTTTCAAAACCCTCTTCATGGAAAATTTTACTAGAAAAGATGATAGCCCTACTATTGAAGAATTCATACAAAAACTAAAGAACATATTTGGGGAGGGATGGAAGTTTATGGTACCAATTGGTTTGAAAGAAGAGGCCGCCATATGGTGGAACTCACTGGGCATTAGAGGCTTGTCCAAATTCTCGAATGAAGAAATGGAAAAACTTCGTCCATGACAAATGGTCTCAGGCTAGAAAACAAGATAAGGGGAAACATGTGCGGTTATTTCCTACTGGTATATCCTTATTGCATGTTCATGGATTGATTCAGAAGGAGAAAATCATTTTGTCTATAAATCCGAGTTGTAAGCAAAATCTCATAAATGTCAACTTGGCAAAAAAATTACAAGTACCAGCAAAACACATTGAAAACACATAGGATGTGCAAGTTTATAAAGATTTGAAGCTGTCTATGGATAAGTATGTGTTGCATGGTGATTTTTATGCTTTAGATATGGATAATATGGATGTTGTTTTGGGATATCCTTGGATGGAATTTGTGGGTACTATCAATATTAATGTGCAGAAGAAATTCTTGAAGCTCTGGTATAAAAAGAAGAGAATTACATTACAAGAGATTTCCATCAAAAAACAGGTAGAGTATAGGGAGGCTGAAGCAGAAGATGTTCCAGGGACTGACATATCAGATGATGAGCCATTGATGATCGACAATCAAACACAAACAAAGGCTGAAGCAAAAAATGTTACAGGTGCTGATACATCAAATGAGGGCTCAGTGGTTGAAGTAATATTGGAAGATAAGACATCACAGTAGGCACCACAACATAACAGTCAGGCTCCAGTAAGGGGTGAATTAAAGAAAAAGACATCGTGGGTTAAAACTTCAACATATCTTCACCCACATCACCCCACAAGACAACAACCAACAAGATGACAACCAATTAGCCACAAGGACAACAACCCCCGCAGGACAGATAGAGAGGAGCGGAGATCCACCTACTACACATCAACATAGAAGCGCTGCCATGATCAACTTCCATCTCAAGCGAGCGAGGCACCAGTGAGATCGAGGGTTCACCTTTCTCTTGGATGGCTAGATGCACGTGCATGGTACCAGTGAACTACACTTTTGAGTAGATCTTATTATTTGTGTTCTTCCCATGTTTCGGGGACGAAACATGCTAAGGGGGGTGGAATGTTATATAACTAGGGGGGATAATATGGGGTACAAAGGGAGGTACCCAAGGTAATAATGTAATAATGGGATGGGCCATAATAATAAATAAGGTGGTTAACCCATATCATGTAAGGGACCACAAGTAGTTAGTAATAATGTAATGGGCCCATGGTATTAGTTCGATGGTATGAGAGAACGATGGTAATGACCCATAGTATTGTATGTATGAGGCTTATATCGAGGCTAGAGACTCCACATAGAGAGATGTCAAGGATTATTGTATGAACAAGCATATGGCTTGTGGAGTGTTCTCCTTCCTTAAGGAGTGATTGTATGGTGTTGCCCTACCTTAAGGGTTCGATCAATAAAGTGAATCATCTCTATTTATTTCTATCTTCTTATTTCTTGGGTATAATTGTTATTATCTTATATTTCTGGGTTAGGTCTATAACAAGTGTTGGACTTTGAATCAAGCAATGCTTCCACAAAATTTGAAGAAAGTGGAAAGAGAAGATGACAGAAATGGAAAGGAAGATTCCATGATTGATGTGTCTCAGGATGATTCACATGTTGATGCTAATGTGCAGACAAAGGTAGTACCTATGAAAGGGATTGGTAAGAAACGGTTAGAGTTCTTATCCGATTAAGATTGCATGTCTATTGATGCATCTATTTGCATTTCTTTGTTAATGGAATGTAAGTTGCAGTATTTTACCAAGAAGGTGAATGGAAAAAGTTGAGTAGGAGACTCACTTTGTTGCTGCAACATTATATTTCATTTCAGCTTCGAAAGTACAATGTGCTTAAGCAAAAGTTGAAGGATGAAATGCATGCATAAGCTTGAGGTGCATGAACATAGGGATGCTAATGCTTTCCTTGGATTTGAAGATGTATGTGTAATTAACTTGCAGGGTTGATTGCTTTGACATGCATGTGATGCAATGTTGACTTGGGAGAAGTTAACTTGGTCTCCAAGATGGAGATAACAATGAAGTGTTTCATCTTTTGAAAAAGAGTACTAGTGGTCTTTTTCTACATGCTTGACTTGAAGGGTCATTTGTCTTAAAGGCATGTTTTGTGGGCATGTTATCTAGTCCATCATTTGTATGCAGATGTAAGACATGGAGGTGTTCACAAGATGTGAAATCTGTTTCTTTTGTTGAAGCAGGAGTTTAGGCCATCCAGTTGTTGTCTGTGTTTCTGTTGTTGTTGACAGCTTTTCAAACAGGTACAAATGAAAGTTTTGTGGAGCAGATGTACTTCACATTTGTTTGAGCTACCTTGGATCAATGATCAAGGTAGAAAGGTTCAAACTACCTTCTGTGACCATCTTAGCAGAAGTTCTGCATGAGGTCAAGAAGGAAGACAGTTCTTCCCAGGAAAACTAGCACATCCAGAAAGGAAAGTGGTTAGAGACTTTGGTTCAAAGGCACTATGCAAGGCAAGTGTGTGGAGGCTGAAAGAAGAGGGTGCTGTTACTCTCATTTACAGTTCAGATCAGGATGCCAGTCTTTTGGAGACCAAAAGTTCTTTAGTGGGAAGGCGTGATCCAAAATTTTGGATAGACTCTTAAGTCTAAGTGTTCCTCATAGAGGAAAATGAAAGTCCAAGGAAGTTCCTGGAAATAGCCCCATGGCAGATATCTTTTCATTCTGAATTTACTGCAACTTGAATGGGCAAAAATGGACTTAGGATGCAGAAGTTATTGCAGAAAGAAGATGCCCTTTGTTCTTCGGAAAAAGAAGCAAAATCCTCTAAAATTGGCAAAAAACCCTTATAAAGGGAAATCACATCGGAGATGGTCCAAGAGGCGGGCTTAAGCGGATGCGGAAGAGACCATGATTGGTCGATCCAATGTATTGGGTCAAAGACAGGCCTGCATGCGATCGCCGATGATTGGATTGGCAGATCGGCATCGACGATGGACGAAACCCCCGGGTCGTTCCAAATGCAATATGCGATAGCGATCACGACGTGCAATCTCAGCTGTTGGATCGGGAAAGGAATGGATAGCCAAGATTAAATCGACGACTTGGGATTGCCGGACCCGATGGAATTATAAGCCTGATTGCATAAAATTTGAAATCCAGGATTTTCAGATTTTCTGTGTATTAGCGCATTTTCACCATAAAACTGAATACAAAGGAAAACGCCTGAAGTGATAAAGCCGGACCCGAAGGGGAATTATAGGCGCATTTCATAAAATTTGAGTTCTCTAAAGGCGGGATTTTGGGCAGGCCTTAGGCGGAAAGCGGTATTGGGTTGGCTCTGCTCGATCCCACACACTGGTCGACATGTGGCTAGCGGAGGAGAGAGAAAAACTGCCTTTTTGGGCGGGTAACCTCTGTACTCCTAAGCCGCCCAAAAATGGATATTGACCATTGGATCAGAGATCCCACAGATCAGCGATGGGGATTGCGGTAACGGCCAAAGGCGGACCCGATGCGATATTAGGGCGGATGTGATAAATTTTGAAGTCCGATAGAAAGGTTTTTGTCGGGTTTTTGAATGTTTCCCGTGTATTTGGGATCTCGTCCAATACGTTAATGTGATGCGATATAACGCCTAATGGCGGACCCAATAGGGATTTTAGGGGCGATTAAATTGGAATTCAAGTCCGAAAATCACGCTCGATAGTGTATTTTGCAGACATTCTCTGTGTAATGGGATTTTCTCGTTTTTTGGGTTTTTGCCTATGAGAAGGCCCCGAAACCTCTGTAACCGCTCCAGATCCTCATGCCACGCTGTAAGCAAGCGTTTTTACAGGCAATGATGCATTTTGAAGCCACAGAGCTGCAGAGCTAGATGGCCAGTCGAACTGACAAGGAGCAGGGAAGCTGCAGAGGCGCAAAGTGATGATGATACGTAGAGAAACGGTTGGGGTAGCCAAAAATCCAGAAAAGTACCTCAAAGGAGGTAGAGAGCTCAATTGAGAAAAGGCAGAAGCAAGAGTGCAGAGGGAGCGAAAAGCTAATGCGCAGAGCAACTAAGGGAGTCTTTGGAGTCACTTGGAGGTCAAGTGAAAAGCAAAAGAGCTGAAAGTTGCAGAAAGCCAGAGCCAAAGAGCCAAAGCCGAGAGCGAGAGCGAGAGCCAGAAAGCCTGAGAGCTTCAGAGCCATCGATGAGATGGTGTTCTAAACCCATTGTGCTCTGTGTAAACCAGTGGAGTTGAGTGTGGAGCTTGTAAAAGAACTTAGACCATAATCCTAGAGAGCCTAGTTGAGTTGACTAGAGCTCAAGGAGATGTAGCCCAAGAGTTTTGGGTGAACTCCATATTAAACTTGTTGTCTTATGTGTAATGCTCATTTGCTGCATTGTTTCACTGTTATATGTTTTATATCAGTTTAAGCAAATCAATTTACAACATATAAACAGTTTAAAACAAACATAAGCATACACCTTATTTTCAAGCACATATTTAATTCTGCATTGGTTAATCATAAAGACTTGGGAATATTTAAGCTTTAGAAGTGGGAGAGGTTCTTGTAAGTTAGACAAGAAGCCTAAGTGCTCCATTTTCAAATCATGAAGTCTCCTCCTATACTAAGGCACCATTATGAAGCTCCTTCAAGCATGCAATACCACCAAGGAAACCATCTGAAATCTACTCTTCTAGTTGGCCTGCAAACAGTTAACTAGTCGGCCTACATGTCGGCTTAGAGTAGGGACAGTCCTTTATATGTAGAGGTTGTCCACTCCCTCATAAAGAAGACAACACAAGTTCTGAAATCAACGAAGAGACAAGCCGAGAGGGAAAGTAAAAGAAGTCTAAAGGGTCTCCAAAAGTGCAGCGAAGGAAGGAGGAAACTCAATGAAGGTTAGGGACTGTTTCTAGGGCTAGAAACAGTGACACATGTGGGGATAAGGAGGACAGATTGCGGATATAGCAGCAAGAAGTTTTCAATGCAAGATTTGTTGGTGTTTGGGCTAGTCACTAGGCCTACAAGGCTTCCCTAGTCAAGTGAAGAAGTCCCTCTCTAGCGAAGGAAAAGGACCCTAATTCTCTAGGGTACCTCTCACACATGCAAGAGTTAGGGCTGCACTGCTGTTATAATAGCCCTCCCTTGAAAATCATAAAAATTCATTGGTTGGCTAAGAGAGAGAACGGATCATCATAAGGGAAGTATCTCATATAAGTAAGGTCTTCTATATCAAGTATAATAAGACTTGCCAACAATTGAAAGAAGAACGAAGTGTCAGAAGGGGGAAGACGAAGTGCCGGGGAACAAAGTGTCGGGAAACAAGGTGCAAAAAGAGGGAAGGACTTGACTTGTGCTTGGAGGATATTCGTGTCAGGGGTCTAGGGTTTGGCATTGATCGATACGAAGTTTCAATAAGAGAAAGTTACTAAAGGGTTTTCCTCTCAAGAGAAGAGAGGTTTTGGTCCTAGCAGAGAGCCAACATTTTGTGTTCTTGTTCTTATGTTTTGGTAGCAGTTTGATCAAGTACACACACATGCGTTAATAATAAGAAGAAGTTTAAGCTAACTAGAAGAAGTAAAAAGATTCCACAAACTGTTATCAAGTAACGAAGAATCACACTACACCACTTTGCCCTAGATTCTTCAACATCACTGCCATTGAAGAGCAAGTTGTCGAATTGGGTCTGCGTAGGCTCTGCGTTAACCTGAAGTTACCTGCCACATGTGCTGCCCGAATCAACTGCTAATCAAGCCGTCCTACTTGCTGCTGACTGGGAAAACTCTTCTTCAACACTCTGGTGTTCATTTTGGGTAGCATCAGATGTGCTCTAGCTCCGAAATTTTGTGGAGGGGCTAGAATACATGAAATCTCCAAGACCCAGAAATTGTTTGGTGAAATTCCACCCTATTTGTGTTTTATCAAAATAATTAATATTTTTAATGTGGTTCCTAAGTCTAAACTTAGGAAAATAAAAATATTAATGGGTATTAATAAAAATATGGGTGAGAAGCTTCTAAGAGACGAGGATCAAGTCCGTTTTAATCTTAGCCGTTGATAAGGGACTTAATCTCGGCCGTTGATTCATCAATAGGAAAAGTATAAGAGGAGGGTTGAGGGTCAATTGGAGATACACCAAGTTGATGAGTTAGTTTGATTTTTTGGGGGAGTGGTTTGTTGAGAAAATCGAACAAGTGATCTGAGTTGCAGTGAGAGGGGCAAAAGCAGAGATTTGGTTTAGAGAGGAAGTTCTGAGCCAAAGAGTACATAGCAGAGAGGCAATTTGAGCATCAGGGAGGCAACGCAGAAGCATACGTAGTTCAGGAGGGGTCACGCAGAGCTGATGCAGTCTAGAGGGGCTCTTGCAGTGGCAGTGCAAAGTATTCGTTAGTAGTTTGAGATTTTGCTGGAGGAGCGAGGTTCTGAGCCGGGAGGGTTGAACAACAGTGTTCATCCATCAAATCGATCCAACAGAAGGGGTGACGCAGTTCTCTAGAGGCAAGGCATTGGCCCATGCAGTGACTGCATAGGGACTTTAGAGTGTTTGCCGTGATTTCTCTGTAAGGTTGGTGTGAGAGGCAACCTGTTGTACTCAGATTCTGCTTTCTTAATAATATAAGCTCTCTATCTACTGCGCCAGTTTTTCCACATTGGGTTTTTCCGGGGATGTGTTGTCCAAAAATAACAGTGTCTCTTGTGTGCTCATCTCATCTATTGCTTTAGTTTATGGTCTGTATGTCAGTGTAGTCTATAGTAGTGTTTACATCACGGTTTATCTAATTAAATAACACGTTGAATGAAATAACAAGTAGGAGATGTTAAACTAGTAACTGCAGTAGGATTTCTGTTTGTAAAGATTAAAAAATTTTCACATCTGGAATCTCTGCCTGGCCTCTGGAACTGAAAATGTCCTCCTTCCTCAGCAAATCGAATTGCCCAATGAAGCTCCCGCGCTGCCTTTGCGCAACTTCCTGGAGAAATTTCGGCCTTTCTTTGCAATGCACTTCACCAGATCTGGAGAACTTTCTCCGGCCTCATTGTCTTTGCCCCTCTGTCTCTGCTTCCCTACTGAAGCTCAAACTCTTCCAACGCTGTTGCTTTCGGGAAAATCGATCAAGGAAATCGAACTCTGTGTGGTTCTCACAAGTGTATTCTCCATCTACCCATCGACTTCTTCTTATAATCTTCTGTTGGACCTCCAACGACCAAGATTAAAACTTTGTCAAGGGCCCAAATTATTTCCCAGTCAATCTATGTGAGTTTCTAGATGATTCACACCTTATCTAATTAATACTGATTAATTAACCATATTTCCCAAGTTTAGACTTAGGAAATATTTAGAAATAGGCTAATAATATAATTGAGACACTTCTAGGTGGAATTTCTAGAAACGATTTCTAGGTTATGGAGAGCTCATGTGTTTTAGCCTCTCCACAAAGTTTTGAGACTAGAACACTTCTGATGCTACAAAAACTAACACTCCTTAGCGAGGAAAGTGTTTTCTCTAGTCAGCGCATACTGCCACAACACCCTATTTTTGTACCACTCTCTGTCACACTACTGGATTTCGAACTCCCTTTGAAGCTCTGCACTATCTCTGTGTGGCATTACATTGCCTCACTGAATTGCCCTACGCCCTCTTTGCTTTGCACTCTGGATTTGGAAAAAATCTCCTTCGGACTGCTATCCCTGCCCCTCACTGCAAGAAGATCACTCTATCTCACTCCGACAACTCAACGCTGCTACTCTTGAGAAATTCAATCTCTGATCTCTCATTCAATATGTTCTCCAAGTGCCCATCAAACTCCTTATAATCTCTCATTGGAGCTCCAACGGTCAAGATTAAAACATAATCAAGGGCTAAGATTGACTGGGAGTTGATCCTTGTCTTCTTCTAGAAGATTTACACCTGATTTAATTAATACCCTTTAATTAACTAGATTTCCTAAGTTTAGATTTAGGGAGCCATTTAAAAAGGTTATTTATTTTAATTAAACCATCTCTAGGTGGAATTTTTGCAAATGATTCCTGGGTATTGGAGAATGCATGTGTCTTAGCCTCTCTACAAAATCTCGAGGCAAGAACACATCCCATGCTACAGAAATCAACACTCCCTCTTAGCGAGGAATGTGCTCTAGTGCTACAACCTACTGAAGCATCACTCTGTCTCTTCACCATCTCCAGTTGCGCTCCTGGTGTCTGGCTCTACTACCCACCAACTACCGCGCAACCCTAATATGAGCTTCATCTGTGTCGCTGCTGACCCTGCTGAACTGCTGTCAATCATTGCATCTGCACTGCAACCCTCTCTACATTTGTTGTTGTTGCAACAAAAACCCTCTCTCCATCTGATGCTGTTGCAATTGCAACCCTCTCTCCATCTGTTGCTGCTTCAATCGCAACATCTGCAACGGAAAAGCATCCAAAATACTGAACCACCTATGTTCAGTATGATGAATCCGTCGTCCGAGTTTCGACTGTTGCTAGCCTCTGCGCTGTAAATGAAGCCTCTACGCTGTTGCTGACTCTGCTTTGTGCTAATTGCACTGTTGCTAACTCTGCTGTGCGCTGCTCAGAATCCTACTGCTACTAGCTACTGCATCTGTCACTTTGGCACTTGACTACACCAACTAACACTGGTCTATCCTTCTACTACTGACTATGGGCTCTTGTAGCAAGGTCTTGATCCAAGAGGTGGACTCCTTAAGGATCGTGCCCATCCTGTAGCTCTCTAGGGCTACAAATCCAGATCTCCCCACCTCACTCCTGGAGGCATCTTGACAATCATGGAAAACTCTTCCTCCAGTCTGGAGGACAGCGTGTTGATCTCTACAGATGCAACTTGTTGATCTTGCTTCTCCTCTTTGTCCTTCTTTCTAAGAGGACATTGAGTGCTATAGTGGCCCAACTCACCACACCTAAAGCACTTGATCTTCGAAATATCCTTCTTTCTTCTGCGTTTCTCCTGCTGCCCCTTTGATGCAAGGGCCACGTCCTCCTCTTCCTTCACTGCTTTCATCCCACTGCTGCTACTGCCACTGATGGTGGCCTTCACCAGATCACGCCTCATCTCCTCCTGCTGTAGATCAACCCACACACATTCCCAATCTGACAGTTTTTCTCTGCCCAGGATGCTTTAGACGAAAACTTGCCAATTTTCAGAAATGCTATTCAGCGTTAATTGTACAAACTCTGAGGGCTAGGGCGCTGATCCTACTGAAGACAGCTGGCCCCGGACATCCTGAAGCCTTGCAAGGAAGGGGTCCACTCACCCCCCTTTTGCATCCTTGTGCATCTCAACTTCTCCTCTAAGTACATCTTCTGCTGCTTGGAAGATCCTTCGTATAGCGTAGCTAAGACTTCCCACATCTCACATCTGCCATGCAGTATCCTTGCCAGCTATATGGGATACTACATGATCTTGAACCCCGTTGAGAATGATCCTCTTAGTCTTCGCCATCTCAACCTTGTACTTCTTGAGCGGATTTGCATTGACAGGTATAGCTACCACACTATCAACATAAGTTTTGAGATCATGCTCAACTAAGGTAGGAGATCCTAGCCTTCCGGGTCACATAGTTGGAGGCTCTGTCCAATCGATCTTGATCTCTCAACCTAGCTGATGCCATCTCTCCTGAAAAAGTTGAACTGCTTCCTCTTCTCCTCTGCGCAGTTGTTGCCCAACTATTCACACTTCCTTCTGGAGTGAGAAATCCCGCACACAATTACCACTGCTATTCTTGGAAAATTCAAACTTCTTGGCTAGAAGTCCTTTGAGGAAGAAATTCTCTCTGTATGTGTTATTCTCTCCTTCTGACGCTATTCTGCCAGTAACTGCTGCAAAATATCTGTGTCCCAGCTGAAGTTCTGCTCTGCGAGGAAAAATATGTTGCTCCCTTATGCCTCTGGAACACTTCGATCTGGAGAATCGAATTTCTCTGTCAACTCACTTAGAGAAATCGATTTGATTGAAAACTTCGAACTTCTTGGCCGAAGGACTGCGCTGCCTCTGGGGTTTCAAATTTCTGCCTCTACAGCAATTTCGAACTCCCTCTTCCTTTCTGCAACTGATCTCTTTTGTTCATGATCTGTCCTCTGATGCCATGTGAAAATTCAGTTACTTGATTCCACTGTAGCAAACTAATGATATTTCTCCTATTTGTTAATTACTTGAACAAATTACTTGCAGTTTTCTACAACAAATATTGAAATACATACACTGTAGCCTACACAAAATAAGTATTGCGGAAACTAAATACAACACAAGAGAGAAAAACACACGCACATCTACACAGTTGTTTTTGGACAATGTCCCCGGAAAAACCCAATGTGGGAAAACTGATGCAACAACTGAGGGTTTTAATTATTTTGCAGTAGTAAATTTGAGTACAAATCGTTGGATGGCCAAATTGGTTATCCGATATAGAGAAATGTTGGCAAAGAGTTAGTGAGAAAAATCTCACACTGATTCGGGAGATCTGACACTGGTGAGGGGCTGGCTGGCTGGCCCCACGTTGTCTTTGCGTAGCTTCTGTGTCAATCCTACGCAGATCTGTGTCACACTCGCTAGGTTCTGCGTCACCTTTGCTGATCTCCCGTTGTCTGGAAATTCAACCTTTTGGCCCTTTGGTCTCATAGCTCAGCTTCTGGCACTGGATCTCGACTCTCCCAGCTAGATTTCGAACTTCCTTTGAAGCTCTGCACTGCCTCTGCGTGGTACTGCGCTGTCTCATTGAACTGCTCTATGTCCTCTCTGCTTTGCACTCTCCGGATCTGGAAAAACTCTCCTCTGGACTACTATCACTGCCCCTCACTGCAAGAAGATCACTCTATCTCACTCCGACAACTCAATGCTGCTACGCTTGAGAAATTCGATCTCTGATCTCTCATTCGATATGTTCTCCAAGTGCCCATCAAACTCTTATAATCTCTCGTTGGAGCTCCAACGACCACGATTAAAACATAATCAAGGGCTAAGGTTAACTGGGAGTTTATCCTCGTCTTCTTCTAGAAGATTCACACCTGATTTAATTAATACCCTTTAATTAACCAGATTTTGTAAGTTTAGGCTTAGGGAACCATTTAAAAAAGTTAATTATTTTAATTAAACCATCTCTAGGTGAAATTTTCCCAAATGATTTCTGGGTATTGGAGAATGCATGTGTCTTAGCCTCTCTGCAAAATCTTGAGGCAAGAGCACATCCCATGCTACAAAAATCAACAGGCAACAAGTTGCAACCTTCAAGGCTTGAGCCTCATTCTCTGCATTGTGGCATTGTTTGATTTGTTGCATCCGACAGTTGGTGTCTCTGTCCAATGTGCTTGTGGCGATGATCAATGCATGAAGGTTGTAACCTGCTGTTTGCCATGCTCACGCTGTCACGGCTCAAGTTGTTGCTTTGTTGGTGTAAAGTTTTGTAGATGTTCTATGCTAAGAGCAATTTCACTTTTCTCACAACAATCATACAAGTAGTTAAGCAAAAATGCAGATAGAACATATAAGCAGATCTTACAGAAGACAAATCAGAAACAAGAAAAATGTGTGTTCGTTTCGGCGGTCAACAGGATGCTTCAACCAGCAAAGTCTCCTCTGGTCAGCCAGCGCAGCATGTGTCACAACAACCCTCCAACCAGTAGATGAGTCAACCCAAGTCAGTTCTACAAAAGTCAACGCTGTCCTGAAAAGTCAACGCAGGGGCAGCAAGCTAAAAGTCAACGCAACAGCAAAACGGTCAACCCTTTGACCTCGATTTTTTTGCCAGGTAGTACGGCCTTCAAAAATCGAACCTTCCACAAGTTTTCAGCTTGATTGGACCAAGTGTTGACCAAAGTCAACGCTGGTCAAACTTTCTGCGAAACCCTAACAGCAGAAAATCGTACTACAGCTCAGTCGTATGGTCTATCCTCTTCGTCCTTCCCACGTGTGGCTGAAATTCGTCCTCTAGGTAGCTCGTACTCTTTAGGATGAGAGAGGAAGATGTGAGTTGTGTTGTGATGAAATTCTCTCCAACTTTTCCTGTATTTATATACATCAATGAGGGTGTGTGACACATCTGTTGGGCATGTGAGCCTACATTACAAAACTGGCTGACCTTGCACATATAATTTATTTAGAATAATAAATTCAAAATATAAGTTCTGCTCATCGGATTAAGACTATTTTTATATGGATTTTACACCTCTCAGAAAGAGGAATCCAACAAAAATATTAGCCTCTTAATCTGAGCATCAGAGCATGGAGTTTGGACCTAGTTGTCCAAATTTAACACTCCCTCTCAACTAGGGAGAACTCCATCTATTAGTGCAATCAACATCGTGAGTCATCCCGTCGAAACTTGCTTTGCTGGCTTCTTTATTTCAGAACAGAAGTGGGTCAGTCACAAAGACATCATTCCCCGACTGACATAATTAGTCCAGAGGTCCCAGACCTCACAAATCTTGATCCCAGATCAAGTGGTTGGACCATGCCATCCTAGATAGAGAGTACGGCAATCTCTGATGCGTCCATCAGTCTTTGCTAATAGTCTCTAGCTTTTCCACACCTCATTGGCCAAATGAGAGGTACTTCCCATGAGCCCTGAACTCGATGGGTAGGATGCATACGGGGCACAGATAAATGAGTGGCGAACCAGCTCAATAATCACAAGGGTGGGGCAGAAGCATTATGGGTGCTTATAGCTCCGAGAAGCTATCCCCAAAGCCCCCCAGAGCTCCCAGAGCTCATCGTCCAACAGGACCCACATCATAGGGTCTTTCCACGACACCAAGACTCTCACGGAAGGTTAGGAACTTGACCTTCCCCAGGGGCTTAGTGAGAATATCCGCGACCTGCTCATCAGTTCCTATATGATCGAGCCTTACGGCGCCTCGCTGTACCATATCCCGGATAAAGTGGGACCTGATATCAATATGCTTGGATCGGTCGTGGAACACAGGATTCTCAGTCATACGAATCCCACTTTGATTATCACAGAGTATCACAGTGGTATCTAGCACATGTTGGAACAGCTCACTACCCGAAGTCAGTCTCAAAGTGCGTACCACTAGTCCCAAATCAGTAACATTGATCCCAGATCAATGGAGGTCATCCTAGCATAGGGAGTACGGTAGATACAGCGATGCGTCCATCGATAGTACTACTATGGTCCCTATCCTCATTTCCCTCCTCATTGATCAGGTGAGAGGTACTTCCCATGAGTCCCAGACTGCATGGGTAGGATGCCTCGACAGGAGAACTAATCAATCCTGTCCTCACAGGAGAACACATCAATCCTGCCCCAATCGCCATGGAGAACACATCAATCCAGGCCTCACAGGAGAACTAATCATCCTGCAACACAGGAGAGCGAATCATCCTGTTCCACAAGAGAGCGAATCATCTTGTCCCACAAGAGAGCGAATCATCTTGTTCCGCAAGAGAGCGAATCATCTTGTCCCACAAGAGAGCGAATCATCTTGTTCCAGTGCGCACCACCAGGGGAGGGTGAGTCACCCTGTGGTCGTATGTTGCTCCAGTAATAATCGCAAGCCCTCCAGAGCTCCCAGAGCTCAATGTATGCAACATGCAGGACCCTTTTACAAAGATCTCTTGACGACTCCAATTCGTTCAGGAAAATCACAAATTTGATCTTTCCTCGGGGCTTTGATCAGCCTGTACATCATCTTAATGCGATGGAGCCTCCATGCTCATCGACTTACCATATCCCAGATGATGTCTATCTGCTGGAGCAATCGACAAATACGGGATTCTTTAATAATCGAATCCCACCTCTGGTTGTCATAGAGCAGCTCACTGAAGAGCTTCAGCAACCAGACTGCCTCACAGAAGGCCATACTAACAGCAATGTATTCTGCCTCCGCGGTGCTCAAAGCCACCGACTTCTGCTTCCTGCTCATCCA
>APFE030940324.1:111721-137155 GCA_000404065.3 Pinus taeda
GTGTCACAACAACCCTCCAACCAGTAGATGAGTCAACCCAAGTCAATTCTACAAAAGTCAACGCTGTCCTGAAAAGTCAACACAGGGGCAGCAAGCTAAAAGTCAACGCAGCAGCAAAACGGTCAACCCTTTGACCTCGATTTTGTGCCAGGTAGTACGGCCTTCAAAAATCGAACCTTCCACAAGTTTTCAGCTTGATTGGACCAAGCGTTGACCAAAGTCAACGCTGGTCAAACTTCTGCGAAACCCTAGCAACAGAAAATCGTACTACAGCTCAGCCGTACGGTCTGTCCTCTTCGTCCTTCCCACGTGTGGCTGAAATTCGTCCTCCAGGTAGCTCGTACTCTTTAGGATGAGAGAAGAAGATGTGAGTTGTGTTGTGATGAAATTCTCTCCAACTTTTCCTGTATTTATATCCATCAATGAGGGTGTGTGACACATCTGTTGGGCATGTGAGCCTACATTACAAAACTGGCTGACCTTGCACATATAATTTATTAAGAATAATAAATTCAAAATATAAGTTCTGCTCATCGGATTAAGACTATTTTTATATGGATTTTACACCTCTCAGAAAGAGGAATCCAACAAAAATATTAGCCTCTTAATCTGAGCATCAGAACATGGAGTTTGGACCTAGTTGTCCAAATTTAATAGTTGGCCATGGTCATACTATCACGATGCATAGGTTGTCACGACAACGGACAAACCACAGTTCACAATTACTGGGTGTCAGACAATTGTTTATACTTTTCTATTTTTGGATCTGATAAACTATTTATTATTAATATACTTTATATCATATATATTACAGTAAATAAGTTCATATAAGTTATTAATAAAATCTATTTTTTTTGTAGCTATAAACTAATAATAAAGGTTATCTATCTATCTATCTATATATATATATAATATATTATATATGTATGTATGCATGTATCCAAACCTAAAGATGAATCGTATTCGAATCTTAATGAAAATTTGAATTTGAATCGAACTTCATTCTTGTCGAACCTGAACTCTAACCTAAACCATATGACATAGGTACCATTATGGTAACACAGGGATCCCCCCTCTCATCGACCCTCTTTGGGATCTATATTGATGAGTTGGAGTCTTTCCTACATGTGCATACCTAGGAGGGGGATGGTTGTCTTCTACACTAGGTGTTGATTTTGCTCCTCCTTTAAGCTGATGACTTGGTCTTATTGGCTTCTACCCCTGATAGCTTGCAGAGATAGATCGACACACTATCTTTTATGACCTTCGATAGTTGACGATCAACCTAGTTAAAACCAAGATTTTGGTCGTCAATGCATTGAAGAGATCTCTTACAAACTTACATTTCTACTATTGGGTTGTTGAGATTGAGATCACTACAACTTACACTTACTTGGGGGTATAGTTCACGGGGTCTTTTTTTGTATGAGATAGGGCCTCCAGCCTCGACGTAGTAAAGGATATGGTTCCCTAGTCCTTATTGAGAGACAATGTTTCTAGAATCAGTTTTTAGACATCTCGTCCAAACCTCACCTCATGGAGGCAATTATTAGACCTACAGTTCTTTATGGCTCCGAAGTTTGGGGGCCAAGCCTGTTGCAGCTATATTGGGCCAGCCTAGAGAGAGTCAAGGCCTTGCTTCTCAAATGCATCATCTGATGTAAGTAGACAGTTCGACATCCCATCATTCAGGTCGAGTTTTGTGTCAACCCATTTTGCCTTGAGGTCATTTTTCGTTTGTCTCTTTTCTTCATAGAGTCAGGTCTTTCAGAGCCTTTGTTGCCGGGAGAGAGGTATCCCTATCTTGCTTTTTGCTCATCCAAGGTTCTTGTCTCGAATCCTCACTCCTTAGGATGTGCTTGAGGTTGGTTCTCAGAGGTATCTCGACTTATCTAGTTGTTGACTATCTCACTAGAGCTCCTTTAGATTCTCCCTTGATGCATCGAGCCATTTCATGTTGACTTAACAAACATTAAATTAGACCATTAGAGAGGATAAAAACAGATTGTACATTTAGGTCTCTTGGACTTCACCTCCGACGAGCTTGGGCTCGAAGATGTCTTCTACCTAGAGCGCTTTTTGGAGCTACATGATGGCATCATAGTCCACCCCCCTTGCACACACAAAATTGGATGCATTCGTTGAGGATCTCGCTAGGACGGCTCCGAGTTGGTTCTCATAGACTCTTGATACTATGATAGAGACAGACCACCATATACCACAGTCGGATAGGATTTGCCAAATGTGCCACCTACAAGAGCTAGAGACAGAGATGTGCCTTATATTTAGGTGCCTCCTATACTATGAGATCTGAGGAAGTTATCACTACCTATATCAGGATTCGAAGGGCTCCCTCTCTACCTTCTTCAGATACTAGGATCAATGATGCTTAGCCCTCTTCATTAGGGAGATTTTTAATCACAGATCTCAGTTCTTGCACACCATGCCCTGCCTTGAGATGATCGGGACGATCATCTCATACTTTTAGGTGGATCTGTCAGATCAGAACTGCAAGCAAGGGGTAAAAGTTCAGGGTGTACCAGACAGCAGAAGTGTGAGATCTTGGCTCTCTTCTCTTCCTCCTCCTTCGGGAGATAACAAATTCCACTGAAACTAGTTTGACAATGCCGAACCATACAACTGTTCACAAGTCCTTAAGAGCACTAGAGGGACCAACTCCAGACAGTTCCAAAGCAGCGAACTCTCAAACTGTTCAACTATGTAGCATTAGTTTCAAACTTAACTAATTCTGGACTAATGAAATACATGAGTGGAAAACAATGTCTGTAGCCGTATAGAATCTGGTGCATGCTGATCCCATGGCTTCTTTCATTGTTATTGTTGCTTTCCATTTCACAAAATTTTACCAAGGCATTGGTCTTGTACATTGTCATATGAAATGCAATATTCACTTGATGTTTACAATGGCATGGAATCATGGATCAAATTTCACCATTTTCAAATGAATGATTGTTTGTCACTTGCAGACTATGAGGATGTCCCAGCTTATCGCCTATCTTTGATGGAGGATACAAAGTCTATCAATCAGCTAGTATGTTTTTTCTTCTACTCTTTAGCTTTTACTGCATTTGTTGGTTCATTTCTTAGATTAGAAAACATGTTAAGCTCCCAAGTGTATCTTTCATTTATCTGGGTAGATATGAATTTCCATTGATGATGGCTTAATATGTTTCTGGCTAGATGGGATTTTATTGCAGTTTCTATAGTTCAACCTTTACTGTACCTGCTTTTTTTGTTTTGTTTTTAAGGATGAAAGCTTAGGAACTTTTGAGAGATGTATTATTCTATAATGCGATTTGCATGGAGTAGTCATGTTTGTAGATGTGCTCATAGCTTGGTACTAATACTTTTCAGAATGGCCTGGTTCAAGAGGGAAAGGAGATGGCCGCTGTCCTTTACACATATCGTAGCTGTGTTAAAGCTCTTCCTCAGGTTGTATTTTTCTCATCAATCCCCTTCTTGTGATTCCAGTTTTATCTGAGAGTCCAAGCCTTTGATATTTCAGAAAAAGGATTATAAAAAAAATGGACAAGCTGAAGTATGACATTGTATATGGGCTTTATTTGTAGCTGTTAGTAAATACTAAAAATATTTCACACCTGACAATATTTGATTGTTGTTCCATTATGAACAAGCATATTGACTAACATTGGAACCTCCAATAGCATTGATTTTGACTGTCTATAGTCAATGGTTAGGATGCATGCTGAACTACAGTTGACTTGGACTTAGTTACTCGGGTATAATGATATAGAAAGAGAAGAATTAGCTTTTTCAGGTTTTTGTTGTTGTTGTTGCTTCCCTTTTTGATTTACTAGTGTATCCTTTTATTTTTTCATGACAAATATAATGGGGTGTTAGCATGTAGTTGTGGAACATCAGCTGATAATAGTTACTGAGCAGGCCAATTCTGCCGTTTGTCGTCAAGACAGAATAGGTGTTGATATAGATGATTTTTTATTAATTTATTTAATCTGCTCCGCTTATTATAACTTATAAGCCATAGGATTCTTGTAAAGATAAAATTACTCTTGTGCATCCTTAATGTAGTAAATGGTAGCCTAAATTCCTATAAAAGAAGAGAAGTTTGGATGAACAAAAATGGATGAGATAAATGTAGAAGTGTGGTGTGGGCTGACTTGCAGTAGGCTCACAAGCTTTGGGCTGAAAAATTCATCATATAATTCTCTACATTAGATGACTGAACTGACAAGGACTGCTCAACCATATCATTAGAGGTCAAGTAGGCCTCATTTTCACTTATCATCACATTTCTCCTCATTCTTTGTATACTCATCCAAATTTTCTAGAGAATTTCGGAAATTGTTGGTGTGTTCATTCCATACCTTTTCCATATGCAACCAAGAACTTGTGTTGCTGATTATTTTGGAGCCTTACGAAAATATATATCCATGGGAGTAGGAAGAAGTCAAGTCTGGTTCCTTTGTTGAGAGATACTTTAATTTACTGAGGCTCTTGATTGTTGCAATTCAGGATACTTCAAGTTATTGACATTCTTCGTCTTTTTATTTTAAGATAGAACAATTCTTTGTAATTGGTTTTTTACATCTAATAAAAAGAGTTATATGTTAAATGTGTTTTTAACAATTTTTTTAAAACTCCGACTCCGACTCTGACTCCGACTCGGTATCGACTCGGCCGGCTCGATTTCAATGACTCGGTCGTTGTAAAAAATACATTAAATATTTATTTTTTATAAAAACACAAATTTTAAAGATTTTCATTCATGTTTCCAAACACACAGCATCAGAATATAGATAGAAGACAACATATGATCAAAGTAGGTTCATGAATATATCCATTATATCAAAACAAAAACACATAACCAAGGAGGCTATAAATGGCCTCTACAACAAAAGTCTGTGACCAGTACTACTGGGCCTTTAATGGGCCTTAGGTTTAGCCTTAAAATTGGTTATTATAAACTTGTACTGGCTTTGTGTTTGTACTGATCCTAAATTTGTATTGTTGATTGCATTGTATTGGGATAGAGTCTATGTAGAAGAGGTTTGGGTGCCCTGCTACAGGGGATGTGAATTGAAGATAGGGTTATGTTCCCTAACCCTAAAAACGAGTGGATATTTGAGGGCAGGCATGGTTGGGAGCCCCAAAAATTTGGTATACATTTACCTTCACATGTGGGCAATTCATTAGCCTAAAGATGAAGTGTAATACTTATGATTTATTCATTCAATAAAGAAAAAACAAATGGGATCAAAGAAACAGAAATTTGGTAGTAGGTACATTCACAATATTCTGTGGCTTCTTTTCTTAGAAAGACCCAGGCATGATGGTTGTCCCAATGTCCTCCAAAGATATGGGACCAATTCAGATTGCTTCAGATGGTCTTGTTGAGTTATGCATGATTGTACACCCTACAGATGAGTCAGAGCTTGAGAGTGACGTGTACCTGGAGCACATCTTGACTGAGGATCTAGAGGATGCACAAGTGTTTATTAATAGTTTGGTGAGTGACTGCCACTAAACATTAAGTAGTGTATTCTTGTTTATTAACTTTGAAGTTTATAATCTTTTTGGAACATTGCAACCTTTTAATCTGATTATATCTCTCAAATGGCTTCCCTTTATCTCTTTTGGAGACATAAATACAGAGAATCTCCCCCTTACAATCTTCTTGATTGGTGTCCAAAGTTCTTCAAAAAAGACATCAGCAATCACATACATAATGAGATCTGTGGTGCCCACTCAAGAGTCTATGGGGTTACCAAGCCCCTGCATTACTGGATCCACGGGGTCTTGATGTTGGATCCGTGGATCTACGTTTTGTATACAGATACAAATATGGACTCACCTAGATCCGCGTAGGATCTGCCACGTAAATGGATCCTTAAAACCTGGAAACAGATCCCATGTTACTGAAATGGATCTTCTGCCAACTAGCCCTCACACGCCAGATCCCAAGCAAATAGCATTAGATGAATAATGTTAGTGTTGAAAACATGAAGAAGTGCGGCCTCCCTTTTTTGCTAGCCAGCTTTGATTATATGTGCAACACCACTTGTTTTCCCTGCAATAAAATTCTCACAAGTTAATATGGATTAATCTACAAAAATTGAGTACTGAATGAATCAATTAACTGCATTCTTTACTATATCCGCCGATGCTGCAATAATTGATAAAATATCGTTTCTCCAGACACTTTCACATTATCTTGAATTGTTTCAACACTATGAAAGTCTTGGGGCTACACCTTTATGCTTTAAAGTTTACGGGAGCGAATCAAAGAATGTGGAGCTTTAAGCGACATCAACATGATTGGCATAGCTACGTTAATGTCACACTAAAAGCATGGAAGGGACATTTGCTATGCTCAAGAGTCGAGACACAAAGGCATTTATATGATTATGATACTCATTCCATACCTTAATACATTCATTTGTATGATTATGATACTGATTCTATACCTTAATACATTTGTATGTCCAAAATTATGCCTTAGTCTCTAACTAACTTTGGTCTCCCAACTTTATTTGAATTCAAATTTAAAACTTCGGGATATAACTCAAAGAACATTGAAACATATAATGATATTGAAAAGCACAAGTGTCTTTCAAAACTCAAGTTCTCTGATGGCTAGTACTTAATCAAAATGTAGCATTAAATGACAGGTTGTGGCACTTGGGTTTATCTGGTGGTTGCTGTATAGTTTTTCGCAGGTTAGAAGCTGTCAAACTTGCCTTTTGGGATTGTTGACTGAATCTAGTGTTCTAGGAATGGGTTGCTTTTGAGTTTGACAGTGCTGGAGGAGGTTCATTCTAGAGTTCAGGCACACAATCAGGCAAAAGAGTAGAGATATATAAAATATTATTTGGCTAGTGAAGATATCTTACATCTGGATGAAGATATATAAGGCTTCCTTTGACAAGGATTCCTCTCCTCGCCTAGGAGAGATTGCTGCATTTATGCTTGAATTAGCAGTACAGTTCTCAACCAAGACGAGAATCTTTATTGAAGATGGAGAGTCTCTTGTGATTGGGGCTAGGCATATGCTAACACTCCTACTGTATGTGGTGAGGTGAAATGTTCCCGCTCCGGTAGGCACCACTTCCTTGCCTATTTGTGCTCTCTACTGCTATTCTAGGTAATACACCTGGTATGAATGGTAAATTGTTAATGTCTTAAACATGGTAAGGATAGGCTTTATGTAGCCTACAATAAAAGCCACTCTATTTTCATGGGATTGCAACCCCAGCTTGAGTGGGCATGTATTTTGTTGATTAAATGTCTTGCCTGACAAAGGACGGCGAGGTATGATGAGTGACTCACACATTATGAATGAGGTATGGTAAGTGAAGTGCCTGTCAAGGAGGGTGAAGTATCATTACTTACTCACCCATTATGGATGAGTTATGGTAAGCATTTTGCACAACAAAGGAGGGAAAGGTATAATTAAGTCTAATTTGATTGATGAGTATAATTTAGCCCTAATTAGGTAATTTAAGCATAATTAGGTATTCAGTAGAAAAACTTTGTATTTAGATATATAACATGAAAATTGCTTGATTTATCTTTGAGTCTTTGTGATTAGTACGTGTGTTCTGTAATATAAGATGGCAGGATTAAGGAAATAAAGTTTAGGAAGCATGCTAATCTGTCATCTTTCTGTTAAAGTGGTTTATATTATGATTTTATCATAATAAATGGTCTGAAATATTTGAGAAATTTATGCCCAAATGTATGATTATGAAGTAGCTGAACGGTGGAACTGGTTAATGCAGCTACCTGATTCGATGAAGCAAAGCCAAGCAGATTTGTACCTTGAAACCTACCAAGTTTTAGATTTAGAAATCAGTCGGCTTCGTGAAATCCAGAGATGGCAAGCATCCGCTGCATCCAAAGTAAGTCATCTTTCTGTCAAAGATCTTGCTTATTTTCTGGTATTAGGAGCAGCAATATATGTTTTCACCTTATCAATATCATGGGCACTGGCAGATGAAGAGTACTTTGATTGAGAATTAATTTAGTGGTTGTTTCCAGGGATGTCTCTAAGGAGGAAACAATCCATTCATGTTGCCCTTTATTTTCTACACTGTCTCTGACTTCCCAGACATGTTTTTTCTTGGGATCTACCAACTTATTTTCTTCACTTTCTTTTATCAACAATCGTATTGTTTGGGTAATAGGCTCAATGTCATGTCAGGTCAAAGTTTTCTTCCATCTATCCATGGTCCTATCGAATTCCACCACGGGCTTCACAATTTGCTCTTTTGGTGAAATGACCGATCTCCTCAGGCTTGCATTTTTATTACCTCAGAGTATCCAATGAGTATGTTCCTGTTATGAGCCAAAGCATGATGTTTGACTGAGTACCCAATGAATGAGATTCATAAAGAATGCACTTTGTCTTGATCTGCCTTATTGAGAACTGGAGCAGATTGTTGCAGTTTTAGGCTATGTATGGAATGGTTCAGTATCCATATTCGAAAGGTTTTTTGCATTTTGTGAACCTTTTAAGCTTGTCCATACATTTTTATTCAGTACTATAATGGCACACTTACTAATATGATCCATCCTTGAATTATTTATATTAATTGAATGCCATTGCCTACGATGGTAAATTCCATAATATTTATTCTTTAGCTATTCCCCCAAAAGTAAAACTAAAAGAACCCCCAAAATATTGTTGATTGATATGTTACTTGATTTTAGGCACTTCCCAAAACATTATCTGATTTGTTTTTGATTCATTCAGAACAAAGAAGCCATTGCTTTGCTAATACCATCGATGAAAGAACAATTTTATTGGTTTGTATTGGGATTGCACTGACATGCTGTTTATATTTTCACAGCTGGCAGTTGATATGCAACGCTTTTCTCGGCCAGAGAGACGAATCAACGGACCTACAATAACTCATATGTGGTATTTTTCTACTTTTTTTTTTAATATTTCCTTCAAAATTCAATATCTAGTCCAATCAGTTTTGGGTGGCTAATTGGAAAACCTCAAGTTAGTAAAGTTGTTTCTGTATTGAAAATATAGTTTTTCTGGTAGTAATGTATATAATAAATTTTCTGGCTCTGTATTTCTGGTTAAATTGGAAAATCTGTGCAATTTTGGATAAAAATATTGTGTAGAATGTGTTGTTGGGGAGTTCTTTTTAGCATAGGTCCCTAAGTTTGCTTCTGGGCGTTGGCTTCCAATGTGTTGTATCCAGAATTGCGATGAATATCCAATGTTAGTCACCTGTGCTAATTTTCGATTAGGGCTTGTATAAGGCATGTGTGGGATGGCATTTGTGTTTCCTTATTGGATGATGTCTCAGTAGTGACATTTATTGAGCGTGGTATTTATAATGCTCTATTTCATGCTCACTATGTAATTAACCCTGGTCTGAAATAGAATGCTTAGTATTGAGTAATGTGTTGCTAAATTAGAACTGGTAATTAATTAGGCTAATGGGAGATGTGTAATGTTGATCCTCTACCTTCATGGTATTGTGTTGATGTTTGTAGCCTGGGAAGATGCTTCTGCACAGGACACTTGCTCAAATATGAATAAGTTGCTATTGTAACTTAGCCTAAATTTAACTTGGGAAAACACAGAAAATTATGTTGGTTATTGAGCTGAAGAAATTTAGGACAAGTATTTTACTTCAGGGATCATGTTCTCGTCTCAACCATTGATCTGAAGTGAGGTGAAAATTAATCTCTGCTGTCAATCACTTTGGAGTTGAGTTTAGGAATGATGCGAATGAAATTTTTTAAAATTGTAATATTTTCTGAAGACAGAGTAGAGTCAGTATACTCGACACCAAAAGTCTGGGAATTATAATTCTGTCTGTGTTAAATATTACATTGGAAAAACCTGAGGGGAAAATTGAAGATAAAAAATGAACTTATGCAAGAAATATTTATTTATTAAAAAAAATAAACAGTACAACCAAGTGCCTGCCACCATAATGACTGTACAATTCATTGACACAATCATTTTGAAGATGTACTATTTTTCTCCGATCCACCACATCTTATCGAAGGAGTTCGAGGTTTAGTTCACTGTGCTATCACATCATTGTATAGCATAGTCACTGAGACACCAGTTTGAAAGCCGCTGTTAAAAAAAGGGGGTCATAGCTATTGGGAAAAGCATGCCTATTGTAGCCCCCTTGAATTTAATTGTTGCTATTAACGGGTTGGGGTTTCAAGTTAATGTGGACATTTTTAGTCTGAAGTTAACACATTATTAATCTCAAACCACTGACAGCTGTAATTCAATTAATATATGTAGATGTGTGCTGAAGACTAAACAACATTTAACCACAGCCCCAATACAGAGTTGATAGTCTCCAATTTTAGAATACATGAGGATAGTCGTCACTGTAATCTATTATAGTTTTCTTACCAACCACCCTGGGGAACTGTCATCAGAAGGCTAGGCACCATTTCAGTGGTCTCACGGCAAAATTAAAAAGTCACAACACTCCAGAGTCCAAATAGTTAATATACAAAGGAAAGAAAATATACAGAGGAAAAACTATATGGTGGGAATATTATAAGAAAGTATAAAAGACATGTTAAATTTGTGCCTCATTAAATAAGAAATTGGAAAATGAAAACTCCTTTTAGAAGCTAGGAGAAAGATATGTTAAGTGAAGTTTAAGGGTCAATTCCAGTTATTTAAAAAGGAAAAAAAAGGAAAAAAGAAAAAAAAGGAAAGGTGCTTTCAAGATTAAGAAAGGGTAATTCAAAAAGATATTTTTATAAGTTATAAACGGTTCAAGTCATAGAAGGAGTTTTGTGTTAGTTTCTATAGCATCTGATGTGTTCTAGCCACGAAATTTGGTGGAGAGGCTAGAATACATGAGATCTCCAAAACTCAGAAATCGTTTCTGGAAATTTCACCTAAAAATGACTTAATTAGATTATTAACCAGTTTTTAAATATTTCGTAAGTCTAAACTTAGGGAATATGGTTAATTAATCATAATTAATTAAGTGAAGGTGAGAATCATCCATAAACTCACACAAGTCGACTTCAAGATGATCCTAGCCTTTGATTAAGATTTAATCTTCTCTGTTGGAGCCCCAACAGTGGATTATAAGAGAAAGTTGATGGGCACTTGGAGAAAGCACTTCTATAGTTCAATTTCCAGAGAGTAGCAACGGTTGCCGGAGAGTCAAAGATTGAAGCAGGGTCAGTGAGGGGCAAAGACAGTGATTCGAAGGAAGATTTTCTAGATTTGGAGAGGCAACAACAAGGGGCCGAGTTATTCCCAGTGCGGCAGCACAAAGGTCTGTGTAGTTGCTTCAGAAGCAATTCCATTTTGTTGAAGAGAAATTCATATTCAGTTCCAGAGGCTGGGCAGAGGGTCCAGAGTGTCGGAGAAGCAATTGCCTCAATAGGCACAGGCATAACGACTTCATCAAAGGAAATTTATAAGCTAGACGTCATAGGGTCCGCGCAGAGCAATGTAGAGGGTCCAGGAGGACGAGTTTCTAAAAAGAATTCGTGCTGGGGTTGCTTGTGGAAGAAGGGTAATTTCCCTTAAATAATTTTGGCCATATCTACTTGCTGTTTGGATTGCCAGTTGGGCATCCATAGGTTGTACTCAAATTTCATTGCTGCATAATAATAAAACCCTGACTACTGCACCGATTTCCCAAGTTGGTTTTTTCCGGGTATCATTGTCGAAAAATAACGGTGTCATTTTTATGTGTGTGTTCTAGTATTTTCTCAGTTCCAGTGCTATTTATTTTCCACAGTTTTATTTGTGAAGGTTGCAATGTGATTTATTTGATATTTGCCATAGCAAATAAATTGTTAAAATAATTAACAATTAGAAAAATAAATTCCAGTTGTTGCAATAGGATTCCAGTTTTGGAATTTTTACATGGTATCAGAGTGTGAGTGATCAACCGGGAAGCTTAGAAGCAGAGAAGAGGATTTCATTGCTCAGAGGGAGTAGCAGGCCGAAATTCTTGAGGCAACGCAGTTCATTGCCAGACAAGCTCAGTTGCTTGGGGAAGTTCGATTTTTTCAGTGTAGGAGGCAGAAAAAGTTCAAATTTCCTAGATCAGTGATTCCAATATGCAGAGGGAGCTGCAACAACTCATTTTTTCGCTAAGCAGATACCTGGTTGGATGTAGAAGGTTTTGTTGCAAGTTGCAGAAGCGGAATTTGCATCAGGTGGAAGAGAAAAGCACACACAACAGAGGGAAAATTTTCCTCAGGGAACTTCGAGTCTCGGAAGTTCGAATTTCTAGTTGCAGATTGGCAGTAGCAGCTAGTAGAGCCATGCATTCCAGAAGGGAGTGTGAATAGCAGAGCAACCACCGAGCATAGGGAAAGAGGGAGTTTTCGATAATTTTAGAGAAGGCCATTGCAGGGCTTAGAGATTAGGATAGGTTGGATGGATCATCCAACTATGTCATCTGGAAGGCCATGATGTATTTCCTTATAGATGAATATGGCCTGAAAGCCTGCATTGAGAATGTAGTGGCAGTTCCCTAGGATACAGATCCGCAGAAAGAAGACAAGAAGGAGGTGGCGCAGGCGAAGCGGTTGATTTTGGATGGAGTTTGCCATCATATAGTCTTACATATAACAGCCAAGGGAATGGCCAAAGAAATGTGGGATTCTCTCTCCATGGTATACCAGGCTACTTCCGAGCAACATAAGATGTTCCTGGAGGAGAAGCTAAAATGCATTAGGATGCAGAAGGGGGAAGGCATAGATCCCTTCCTCACCAGGATTCAGGAGGTCCAAGACCAGCTGTCAGCTGTTGGGGCAACGCCTCAACCTTCAGAGTTAGTACGATTGGCACTCAATAGTGTCTTAGACGATTGACAGGTCTTCGTCTAGAGTATATTGGGCAGAGACACACTACTAGGATGGACAAAATGTGGGCCGATCTGTAGGAGGAGGAGTAGAGATGAGCTCTGTTGAAGAGCTCCATCAGTGGTAGTAGTAGGAGCAGACAAAAGGTGGTGAAGGAGGAGGAGAATGTGGTCCTTGCACCAAAGGGTCCTAGTCAACGACATGGGGAACAACGAAGGAGGCAAGACTTGTCAAAGTCAAGTGCTTCAAGTGTGGTGAGCTCAATCACTACAACACACAGTGTCCTCTCAGGAAGAAGGACAAGTCAGAGAAGCAGGACTAGTAGGCAGCGTTAGCCGAGATCGACAAGTTGACCTCTAGGTTGGAGGAAGACTTTGTGATGTTCGTAGATATTCCTCCAGGAGTGAGGTGGGGAGTTTTTGTACTGTAGTCCCATAGAACTACAGAGATTTGACAAAGCCCTTGAGGAGTCTACCTCATGGATCAATACCTTGCTACAGGGGCCCACAATATACAATAGCAGGATGGATCAGTGGCAGTTGATTCAGCCAGTACCAGAGTGACAGTTGTAGACTAGTAGCAGTTAGATACTGAGAAGCGTAGTGCAGTGTTGACAACAATGTAGGTGGCATAGTGCAGAGTTGGCATCAACACAAATTCTTCAGTGACAGTGTAGATGCTAGTAGTAGTTAGAGACTCGGGAGGCTGATGCATCATACTGAACACAGTTGATTCAGTGTTTTGGATGCTTTTCAATTGCAAATGTTGTAGTAGCAGCAACAACAGGTGAGAGGGAGTTGCAGTGTAGATGCAGCGTTGGCAGCAATATGGCAATGTTAGCAACAACACAGTTGCAACATCAAAGTTGCGCAGTGGTTGGTGGACAGTAGTAGCCAGACATCAACAACGTGACAAAGGTGCACAGTGGTTGGTGGGCAGTAGTAGCCAGGTATCAGCAACGTGATAGAGGTGATGGGGTGTTGTGGCTGGTTGTTGAGCACTAGTTGGAGAGAACATAGTCCTCGCTAAGAGGGAATGTTAATTTCGATAGCATCGGATGTGTTCTAGCCATGAAATTGGTGGAGAGGCTAGAATACATGAGATCTCCAAAACCTAGAAATCGTTTCTGGAATTCCACGTAGAAATGACTTAATTAGATTATTAACCAGTTTTTAAATATTTCCCAAGTCTAAACTTAAGCAATATGGTTAATTAATCATAATATATTAAGGTGAGAATCATCTAGAAACTTACATGGATTGACTTCAAGATGATCCTAGCCATTGATTAAGGTTTAATCTTGGCTATTAGAGCCCCAACAGTGGATTATAAGAGAAAGTTGATGGGCACTTGGAGAAAGCGTTTCTGTAGTTTGATTTTCTTGGCAGATCGATTTCTAGAGAGTAGCAGCAGTTGCCAGAGAGCAAGAGATCGGAGCAGGGTTAGTGAGGGGCAGAGGCAGTGATCAGGAGGAAGTTTTTCCAGATCCGGAGAGGCAAGCTGCAAGGGGCCGAGTTATTCCCAGTGAGGCAGCATAGAGGTTTGCGTAGTTGCTTCAGAAGCAATTCGATTTTGCTGGAGAGAAATTCGTATTCAGTTCCAGAGGCCAGGCAGAGGGTCCATAGTGTCGGGAAAGCGGTTTCCTCAGCAAAGACTGTTATAACGACTTCATCAGAGGCATTCAGAGGCTAGGTGTCATAGGGTCTTGTGTAGAGCAGTGCAGAGGCTGACGTAGAGGGTCCAAGAGGATGAGTTTCTAAAGCGAATTCATGCCAGGGTTGCATGGGGAAGAAGGGTAATTTCCCTTAAATAAGGTTGGCTAGATTTACTTGCTGTTTGGATTGTCAGTTGGGCATCCATAGATTGTATTCAGATTTCATTGCTACTTTATAGTAAAACCTCACTGTTGCACCGATTTTCGCAAGTTGGTTTTTTCCGGAGGCAATTGTCCAAAAATAATGATGTCGTTTTTGTGTGTGCTAATATTTTCTCAGTTCCAATGCTATTTATTTTCCGCAGTTTTATTTGTGAAGGTTGCAATGTGATTTATGATATTTGCCGTAGCAGATAAATTGTTAAAGTAATTAGCAATTAGAAAAATAAATTCCAATTGCTACAATAGGATTCCAATTTTGGAATTTTTGTGCCTCATTAAATAAGAATTTTGAAAACGAAAACACCTTTTAGAAGCTAGGAGAAAGATATGTTAAGTGAAGTTCAAGGGACAGTTTCATTTATTTAAAAAGGGAAATAAAGAAACAAAGAAAAATAAAGGAAAGGTGCTTTCAAGGTTAAAAAAAGGGTAATTCAAAAAGATATTTTTATAAGTTATCAAATGTTCAAGTCATAGAAGGAGTTTTGAAGTCCCAAAAAAAGGGCAATTTAAAAGTTTCAACTCAAGGGTAAAGTTAAATTAATAAAAAGTATATTCATTGATATTATTAAAAAGAAAAGAAGAAAATAGAAAGAGTGATTAAAAAAGTTCGAAAGTATTTAATTGTTTGAAGATTGAATATGATATTGGGAAATAAAGGAAGATTTTCTTGTAAAGGTTTTCCAATTGCATATTGCAGATTATATACATTAAAAGGGAATTTCCAAGGAAAATAGATTAATATCATTATTAGCATCGGCGACAAGGAAAATTACATGAATATAAAATTGGCAAATCAATTATCAATTCCAAAACTAAATATAGGTGAAAGGGAAGGTAGTTTTTGCAAGAAACATTATGAAATTAAGGACTTAGAAGTGATAACTTTGTTTAAAGAAAAGATTGACATAATTCTTGGTTTACCCTGGTTTCATACACTAGGTACCTTCATGTTAAACACAGAAAAAGTTGTTGACTTATCTTGATAAGAAGAAGAAGGTGACACTTCATGACATTACAATGAAGTTAGATTTGATAGTGCCTTCATCCAAAGATTTAAAAGATATATCAGAGGTATTCGGTTAGGAAAGTCAAAAGTCAATATCAAAGATGCAAAAGAATTTAACGAAGTTATCATGGACAATAATGAAGAAATTTCTTTCTTAAAAGATTATAGTCAAAACTTACTTGCACAAGTCAAGAAGTACAAGGCTAGGAAGCAAAAATTAGAAAAATAAATGTCTTGAGAAGAAACTCAATGAAGGCCTATCAAAATATGATGAAAAAAATTCTCACTTAAAAGGCTTTATTTAAAAGTTGTTGGAAGAAATTAAAACATTAGAAAGTGAGAAACATGATTATCAAAAGATTGAAAATAAAATTGATGAATTAGAAGCTGAAGAGCTTTCACATATTCGACATCATAATCAAAATACACTTGTACAAATTAAGAATTTTAAAAATGATAAGATATCATTGGAGAACAAACTAGAAGAACTTATCACAAAAGAAGCATCAAAATCTTCAGAAATAATAGTCCAAGTTGAAAAAAGGGAACAAATACTAATCCAAATTATATCACAATTCAAAAGCATCCCAATCCAATTGAAGTAAAGACATACTCAAATGTTGTAGTTGAAACGACAAAAATTCCAAATGAAGATCCAATGATCAACCAAGCAATATTAGTGGGCGAAGGAAATCATATACCCGAAGTAAATCAAGGAATCATCACAAACATGATAAGGATAAATCATGTCCCAGGAACTCCTTATCGACATCCAAAACATAACAGAAGACATCTCAAACAATAAATCTATCCATATCACTTAGGATAGAAACAACCAACATATGTTCCGAAAAATGTTGATGTTGGCACTATTAAGTCTTATGATAACAATTCATCTCAGGTATCAAGTAAGTGCAAAGTTCCACAAAAGATCGAATTGGGATGGTTAGATTATTTTTCAGTTTGACAATTTTGTTTAGCACTCAAAGGATCATATCATTTTGTATCATCGAAGATGACAGCTCCAATTTGGAAAGATGCAAAAACATTGCAAGACAAAGGAAAAGATATCAAGCTCTTTGAGAACAAAGCATTTTTAAGGGGAAGGCAATTTTATGAACATAAATATGTATAAAATAAAGATAAATAATAATGATAATAATAATTAATACATTATAATTAATAATTATGAAAAGGATATGTTCCAAAGGACATGACTCTTTATGAATGAGCACTCCCGCTTAGATATATATATGGAGCCTCAATTGTACATTCATCATCATATCATTTGTACTCAATCATTTATATATATTATTATTCATCCTTATGGGTTATTTCATATTTCAAATATTCTGAACATTTTGTGTGTGAGGGAACTTTGTTTGTCTGAGAGGCATTATGATTTTAATTTTAAATTCACCATGCTGCCTATTGGGAAGGAATGACATATTCATCTTTGGTAAAAAATTAAAATACATATTTTATAGTATGTTTTTTCTAATATATGCTCTTTTCATGTTGGAAAGAAACTCTTAAGATGCTTCCTTTTAATGAGTGCTGAGCATCCATCACCTACCAAGGAATGAAATACCGTGTTGCGCTTCTATGAAAAATACCATGCCTGGCCAGACTTAACAGCCATGACAACCTTGCTGTTTCATTTGATGAAACATACCACACCCTGGCGGGGGGATATTACCACCTGTGCTTTCCCAACCAGTCATGCCCCCAGTGGCTACTCTCAGCGTGTTTTTTGGGTTTACTTGTCCTTTGGTTTGTTTATCAGTTTGCTTTTAGCATACACTACCTAGAACAATAACTGTCTTCAAAGCTTACAAATTGTTTCTTCTGCAGGTCCCCAGTGAACTTGTGATCTCCATTGCTTATGATATTTCTTGCCATCTTTAATAAGAATTCTTCAATCAAGATCTTCACAATGTCATATGCCTTAGGACTGATAATACACAGAGTAAAAATCAACACAGCTGAGCCTTTGCTGATGACTATCTTCCTTCAAAATTTAATTTTGTTACATCATAATTAAGAAGACATTCCCGAAGGAAGTTTAGAAAGCTTCACAGATACATTTTTCCAACTTACTTACATTCACATACTTTGTTTATTCCTGTTAAGTGTTTGACTGCATCTTGGATTTAATATTTTTGGATCTTGAATCGAGTTGACTTAGCCATGATGTATCGGAGTCTTTATGATTTTATGTATTGTTCACAATCTCTCACTGTTTATTTTTTATTAAAAGAGCGGAGTCTTGATGAAAAAATCCAGGCTAGGTTTCATCTGTTCAAGTCAATGTTGAAATAAAATGATTAGTACTGTGAAAGCAATGCTTAATTTTGGAGCTCTTTCTCTATAGTTCAATACTCAGGCAATTTAAAAGACTGTAAATGTTGATGTTTTGGCATTGAGAGACTTAGTTCAGATACAAAGATTTAAAAACTTAGTTGATGTGCTTTATATTTAAATTCATTTATAGTGAATTCAAGGGTTTGTGTTTCAGGTCCATCCTTAAATTGCTTGATGTGCTGCTGCAGCTTGATCATTTGAAAAATGCAAAAGCGAGTATACCCAATGATTTCTCTTGGTACAAAAGGTTAGTCTTTCAAGGCACATTGTTGTGTCTTGGTATGCATATCGTTCTATGTTAGGCATCACATCTTTTGCTTCATTGTACCTTGTTTAATTTCATCATATTGACAACTTTCATTAGGATCTCACAATCAATGATAAGAAAGGGAGCAGATAAGAATGAAATTGAAATTTTTCTTATTGACATCTAAAGGCTGAAAGAGGTCAAAGAGACAGGTGAACAGTACCAGCAATAAGAGCTAAACTAAGAGAGAGGCGCAAAATAACCCCATAAAATGAGAGGAATTGAAATGAAATGAAAACTGAGTACAAAAGCAACTGGAAACAAAATCATATAAGCATAGACATAGAAGTAGGTTATCTCAAGAAGGAAAATGCCATAAAGAAAAGGAGCGCTAGTAAAGAAACATAGCCTGGACAAAGATGCATCTGTGACAAAGGGAGGAGGGGGTTAGCTCTGCTCATCATCTGGATTAACAGTACAGAATCTCAAATGTCTGTAACAAATATAAATCCTAGCCTGTCATACCATTTTTTTAAACTGTGGGAAAACCTATGTTCTATGCTTTAGAGCAATTTTACTTCAATTTCTTTATGAGGCCAATATCAATTTCAGTTTAGCAATCACATAAACACGTAAGTAAAATGCTGATAGAACATTAAACATAAACAGTAGAAGACAAGCCAAGACAAGAGGACACAAGATGTGGCACCAGCCGGGGACAAACCCCAATGTGGTGAAACCCTTGATCAATTCTTCTTTTAGACTTCAATAGTTCAGCAGAGAGAGATAATACAGTTTACAAATCTGATATTTTATAACAGCAGCAAAAGAGCCCTAACCAAACAAGTCAACGCTGGGCAACAGGGGAGGTTTGACCCTCAAATATTTGGTCAACTTCAGTCAACTTCAGCCTCCAAACAGCAAGATGAAACAGTCCTCAAAACAGTCAAATTTAAAGAGTCAAAGTCTGGTCAAACAGTCAACCTGTGGTCAGCCCTAACCACAGTCAATGCTGGTCAATCAGTCAATGGATTGCCTCGATTTTTGTGCCCAGAAATGCGGCTTGCCCAATCAGAGATAACCTTCACAAAAACATTGTCAAACAGGTCAACGCTTGATCAATGCAGCCCAAAACAGCCTTTTGGAAATTTGGTCAAACCTGGTCAACGCTGAAATAAAAAATTTCCCTTCCTTTCCTTCGCACGTGTGGAGAGAGAAATTGCCCAGAAATGCATACCCAAGCAGATGAGGAGAGAGATGTGTGAAGATGAGTGATGATCAAATGAGGATGAGGCATGATGTATTTATAGGCTAACGTTGAGGATGAATAGACGTGAGTGTTGGGTTTCTGAGCCTACATGAGATCGCTGGCTGACCTTGACAATTTGTCCTTATCAAAATAAATTCATAGCTTCATTTGTACATGTTAGAATGGGTTGATCTTTAGATCAATCCTACACTTCTTGGAGAGGAATCCAAGAAAAATATCAGCGGTCATAAATAAGATGACCCGTGTGGAGTTTGGTCCTAGTTGTCAATTTTAACACTCCCTCTCAACTAGGGAGAACGCCATCTATGTTAAGTTATGGTATGTTCTATGCTTAGAGCAATTTACTTCAATTTCTTCTATATTCTTCAATAATTCAACAGAGAGAGAGAGAGAGAGAGATAGTACAATATCACAAATCTATGATTTTATATCAGCAACCAGAAAAGTCAAAGCTAGTCAAACAGCTCCTATTTGACCTCAAATCAACCTTGAAGAACTCGGTTTTCAACAGCAAACATAGCAGCCCAAAACAGCCCTTGGTCAATGGTCAAAACAGCAGTCAACAAATCAGCAACCTGCAGTGAGCCCTAAGCAGTCAATGCTGGTCAACTCAGCACCCAAACAACAATGCGCAGGTCAACGCATCCTCCAGCAGCCCTGCACCTTGGTCAATGCAGCCTAGAAAAGTCAACGCTGCCTTAAAACAATCACGCTTCCCTTGAACAAAAATTTCATCCTCTTTGCACGTGTGAGAGAGACTGCTCTTATGCTGTCCCAATAAGATTAGGAGAGAGAAGATGTGTGTTTAGATGATGTGAAATAATGCCACAAGGTATCTTCCTTATATATGAATCGTTGAGGTTAAGCTGGGGGTGTGCCACACACTTTATCTTTGCTGGTTGACCTTGACAAATTGTCAAGTATTACAAATAAATTCATATCTCCATAAATACATGTCGGAATCGGATGATCGTTAGGTCAATCCTACACCTCTCGACAAGAGGAATCCAAGAATGTCAATTTAAGGTATGTTCTATGCTTAGAGCAATTTATTTCAATTTTCACAGTTAGCTCAATATCTTTTCCAGATTAGCAATCACATTAGCATTAAAGTAAACTGCGGATAGAACATAAACATAAATCGTAGAAGACAAGCCAAAACAAGAGGACACAAGATGTGGCGCTAGCTAGGGACAAACCCCAATGTGGGAAAACCCTTGATTAATTCTTCTTCTATGTTCTTCAATAGTTCAGCACAAAGAGAGAGAGAGATAGTACGTTTACAACAGAAGTCAACACTTTGACTTATCTAGATAAAAGCATAGATCATCTCTAAGAAGATGATACATGAGATCAGTTGAAGACATGATGGTTCAACTGATTCTCCAAGGCGATTCTTTCACCTATCGTTGTGCTGCATTTCATCATCATGCTGCACCTCACCGTGTTGCACCCATCATCACTATGCTACATCTCATCATGCTTCATTAATCATGACTGTACCCATCATTGTACTGCATTATGCGCCATTGCTGCACCGTGTTGCCATACTGACCTATGTGCTGGCTGCACCTTGCTTGGTTTTTGTCCCTTGCTTGGTTGTTGTCCCTAGCATGCTTATTGTCCTTAGCATGCTTGTTGTTGCATGCTAGTTGTCCCTTGCATGCTCGCTGTACCAATACATGCTTGCTGCTGTCCCAATATTAGTTTGTTGTCCCTTGCATGCTTGCTGTAACATTGCATGCTTGGTGTGCTTGCTACTAAGTACCATACAACTGTCCCTTGCATGCTTCTCCCCTTCGGAGACAGATGCTCCGACTGAAACCCTGGATAAACACTCCGACAGCTCCTTAGCTCCAATCTGCCCGACGAAAAACCCCAACGTCAACCTCTAGGGGCTGCATCAGCATTTTCTGCCCTCTGCATCAGCTTTCCCGATAGTTCCGGCAGTTCTCGGTGTAGGAATTTACAGGGTAAGTTCCTCAGAAAGAACACCAGAAGGACACCGCTCACAAACAGATCACAGATCAATACACCAGTATTTTGACGTGGTTAAAACCCTCAGAGAGGGAAACAGTCCACGGCCTGCGCCAACGTGGCTACTACAGGCAATTTATTAATAAAAGAATGAAAATTTACATAAGCTTCTCTCATGCACGGTTAACCTACAAATGACCCTCCATGCGCTTTAAATAGAATTCATGGACCAATCGGGTGTCAAGCCACGGATCAAGTGTCGGTAATACCGAGGAGAGAATGACCCGTCGGATCACTACATATCGTGACCGTCGGATTGTAAGTTACAAAATGTACAACGGTAAAGAAACACACTTTACCTAACTCTATACCTAACTCTATACTAGACCAAGTTGAACTTAACTATTCCTATGTGTCGGAATATCCTAACATCCCCCCTTAAGAACAACTTGGGATAGGATTGAAGGATTTACAAATATGACACAATAGGAGAAGGAAGGAGGCACTAGAGCCTATCCCCCCTTAGTGACAACTTCCTGAACTCCAAGCATATATCGAAGTTTAGTGAACTTCGCCTCTGTGAGAGCCTTTGTGAAGATTTCTGCAACCTGATCATCTGTTGAACAATATTGCACTTCAAGAACATGGTCATGAATGAGTTTTCTGATGAAGTGCATGTGTAGTTCAATGTGTTTGCTGCGCTGATGCTGGACTGGATCTTTGCATAGCTGAATGGCACTTTGATTATCACACCAAAGTGTGGTTGGATGCTGCTGCTCAAAGCCAAATTCTGATAGGATCTGACGAAGCCACAAGGCTTCCTTACTAGCTTCCACGGCACCACGATACTCTGCTTCTGCTGACGAAAGAGAAATGGCAGCCTGTTTCTTACAAGCCCATGTAATAGGTCCTGAACCAAGAGTGAAGACATAACCGGCAGTAGACTTCCGATCATCAGGGTCACCAGCCCAATCAGAATCAGTGAAACCAACTAATAGAGGAGGTGCTTTGGCACTGTAATGAATCCCAAACTGTATTGTACCTCGAACATAACGAAGTATTCTTTTAGCTGCTTTCCAATGACTTTCACGGGGGTTTTGCAAAAAACGAGCAACAAGGCCAACAGCAAAGGAAAGGTCAGGACGATTATGGGTTAAATACAAGAGTTTTCCTACAAGTTGACGGTATAAGGTAGCATCAACTTCAGGAGAAGTACAAGAGACTGAAAGTTTGACTCCAGACTGAAAGGGAGAAGGAGCTGGCCTACAATCTTCCATGTGAAAATGACGAAGAATATCACAAGCATACTTGGACTGGGAAAGGGAAATACCCTCCTTGGATTGCAAGACTTGAAGACCGAGAAAATAGTGTAAGTGTCCTAAGTCTGTCATTTCAAATTTCTTTTTAAGGCTGGACTTCACATGGTTTATAAGGTTGGGATCACTACCAGTAAGAATAAGATCATCAACATAAAGAACAAGGATGATAAGAGAGTTTCCCACTTTCTTGGTGTAGACAGTATTGTCAGAATGACACCTAGAAAAGCCAGATTCTAAAAGAAAGCTATCCATTTTGGCATACCAAGCCCGAGGAGCTTGCTTAAGACCATAAAGAGATTTCTTAAGTCGACATACAAGGCTGGAGTCTGTTTGGATGAAGCCAATGGGTTGTTCCATATAGATTTCTTCATGCAAGTCCCCATGCAAGAAGGCAGATTTAACATCCATCTGATGGACTTCCCATTTAAAGAGGCAGCAAGGGAAAGAACAAGGCGGATAGAGTTCATTTTGGCAACAGGGGAGAAGGTTTCAGTGTAGTCAATGCCTTCAACCTGTGAAAAGCCCTTAGCAACAAGACGAGCTTTATGTTTATCAACTTTCCCATCTGGTCCATACTTGGTTCTGTAAACCCATTTACATCTAACAAGTTTGCGTCCCTTTGGTAGAGGAACAAGATCCCATGTATCATTTGCCAACAATGAATGATATTCTTCATTCATAGCTGCTTCCCAATGTGGATGGCCTGAAGCTTCTGCAAAAGTGTCAGGATCATGATTTACTGGAGCTTGAGCCAGTAAAGAAGAGGCTCTTTCAAACTGAGAACGTGTACGTCGCTGATCTGTAGGATCACCGGCAAGATCACCGGCTGCATCCCGAGTAGTGCGGACCCATCTTGGAAGTGAAGGAGCTGAAGGAGCTGAAGGAGCTGAAGGATGATCCTGAGAAGGTGGTGGAGGATTATCATCCTCACTTTCATCATCTGAAGAAGAAATGTTTTCAAAAGTAGAAGAGATAGGAAGAGGTGGCACATCCGCCGGACTAGGCTCGCAGGCCGATTTATTTTCATCAAATTTTACATCTCTTCTAATGATAACATTTTTGGACTTAAATGGAATAAGTCTATAACCTTTTACATCTTCAGAATATCCAACAAAAGTACATTTCTCACTCTTAGGTTCTAAAGCTTTATGCTTTTCATCTGGAATATGGGCCCATGCTTCACTTCCAAAAACACGAAAGTGACTTACATATGGTTTAATGGAACTCCAAGCTCTTCTGGAGTGATATTCTTTAGAACCTTAGGAGTAGTGCGATTTATTATATAATGTGCACAATTAATTGCTTCGGCCCAAAAACTAAGACTGAGTCCTTTAGATTGCAGCATACAATTAGCCATTTCCTTTAAGGTGCTATTTTTCATTTCAGCTACACCATTTTGTTGTGGAGTGTATGGAACAGTATGTTGCATTTGAATTCCATTTTCGGTGCAAAAGTTGATGAATGTGTTTTTAACATATTCTCCACCATTATCAGTTCTTAGCTTAAGAATTTGATGTCCAGATTGGTTTTCAACAAAGGCTTTGAAGGCCAAAAATGTGTTAAATACTCCGCTCTTGAGTTTTAAGAAGTATACCCAAGTGCGTCTGGAGAAATCTTCAATGAAAGTTAAGAAATACTTGCAGCCAGAGAATGAAGCAACGGGAAGTGGACCACATAAATCACTGTGCACAAGCTGTAAAGGGGCTGAGGCGTGCCAAGAGGCACGTTTTTTAAAACTGTTCCGATGATGTTTTCTGAGTACACATCCGGAACAAACACCATCTCTGCAAGATACCATAGGAAGACCTGTCACCATATTTTCTTTACATAGATGCTGAAGGGAGCGATAGTTTAAGTGACCAAATCGCTCATGCCAGAGTTTGCTCACTTCATCATTATGAGCAACAAGTACTGAAGGAAGAGTTGATGACCCAAAGTTGTGAAACTTGTACAACCTTGTGGAATCATCAGCAATACCAGTAGCTAGAATCTGTTTAGGATCTCTTAGATCCTTGATTACAACATCATGAGGTGAAAATTCAACAATTTTACCTTCACCTGAATGAGTTATCTGATATACAGATAGAAAGTTGCTGGATAAGGTTGGAACACATAATACATCATTAAACTGACCATTGTCTAGATGAACAGTTCCAGTCCCTACAACATTAAGAGATCTATCATCACCAACATATATATTTTTGGTGTTACAATCATTTAAAGAAGAAAACATGGCTTTGTTTTAGGCCATGTGATAAGAGGCTCCAGAATCAATGAGCCACTCATGAGAATGAGAAGAAGAAGATACATTTAATGCATAACCAGACTGAGATGATTGACAACGACATGCAGAAAGTGCCATTCCTGAAGATGAAGTTGAAGTTGAAGAATGCTCCACATGGATGTTATGTTTCTTCATTGCGGCTTCCAAGGCTTCCATCTTCTTAAAGCATTTAGATTCTAAGTGGCCATCTCGATTACAAAAGTTACAATGTCTATCAGTCTTCTTCCATTTGTTTTATTGGTCTTATCATTTTG
>APFE030940326.1:11048-36930 GCA_000404065.3 Pinus taeda
AAATATTAATAATGATTGAACTGAGATCCTCATGCTACATCCTTCTATGATGTGCATCAAATTCACATTGTACTCATGTCTCAAAGTTGACATTTTACTCATGTCTGCCAAAGTAAAATTTTTAATAAATCTAAAAATAAAAATAAAAACTAAATAACTATACAAAATATTTACATAATGTTGGATCATAAAACAATTTGTATAAATAATGTTGGCTCATAAAAGAATTTGTGCTTAAATAAATTGGATCCCTCTTGACTCATGTTAGATCTGTATTTAAGATGAAACTATGCTGGTTTGTAGCTTACTACTAAATTGTTCAATCATGAAGGTTAACTCTATTACTAAATTGTTCAATGTTCCAACACTCTGAAGTTCAATCTCAGCATGTTAATTCCACCATGTTTATGTACTTGCACACTACAAGTATACATCCACAATTTATAGCTATGTATATGAATTACTATTTACGAAATCATCTGATGTAACCATGAGAGTACTTGATGTATTATCTTCATCAAGAGATGATACAATTCATATATAAAATTATTCATATGGTGGGGGCATCATTAAACACACCATTCTATACATATATATTAACACAATATTTGATTGATCATAGGCTGGGAACTTTCACCAATTATATGCCACATTGGTAATGTTGAGATTATCTCAATTGAACATTCCTTAGGCTTGACGACATGTCCAACGGTCCCTCTCTGCCTTCGTTGATGTCTGTTTATATAAAAGGATAAACCCATGTTGTCGCCTAAGTCAGAAAACTCGTGTGAATTTGCAATCTAGACTTGGAGCCTCTGTCACGTGTATATTCAAGGTACTTCATAGCTTGTATCCATACCTTTTCCTCTCCTCAGTTCTCCCGTTATTCGACCTTCTCACCAAGTCATTCACCAAGTGGTTTAGTAACACAATTAAATACTTCTAAAGCAATACCTCTCATCTGAATTTTTATTTCATTTTCAAAATTTTGACACTCCCGCCCTGTTTGGTTGTCAAATTCAAAATATCTTTTTAGACCATGACGTAATTTCCCTCACACCCATTTAAAAAAAAAACTGAAATGTTGTGCATCTAGCATTGACCCTAGCATGGACAAGGCATGGAATAAATTGATGAGGATTTTCCATTACACATCAAGTACTTGGTCGCAACAATGGAAGGGCATGAGCTGAGAAACACTACCAAAGGTAAATAGGTAGTCAAGAACTTTCTTGGTTGTCATATGAGAGATTAGTAGGAAGACTTATGTGTCATGGAAAGTAGCATTGTGGACATATAGCTCTATCTAGTCTAGACTCGGCTAACTCTGATGGCCCTAAAAGAGGCTCTGGGAATTCAATTCCCTCCTCCTCCCGCTCTGTCAACTTCATATAACTTGCATTCCAACTTGGATAATGCAGAATCAATTCATTAAGGTACCAAGCCTCCTAACGTTAAACATATAGGGTCCCAAAAAAGAAGGACTAACAACTAGACAATCCTGACTCTTATGGCCATGGGGAGAAGGAATTCACTTCCACCAACGGGATTGTTGATGAAGTCCATCCAAAGGGATATATCTCTCAGTAGGAGGCCAACCCCAACATAGGTGGTGTGTTCGTTGAAGGGGAACAACCTCCTTGGTTACCTAAAGGCTATGATGCTCCCTTCCAGTATCTCGCTCATCATGACCAAGCTCGTTAATCATCTCCAGGAAAGGCTCTCTAAGCCTCTACTTTATTGTTTTTCTTGTGGTCTTTTATTTTTTCAGTCCAGATTTTATTTGCTACATTTTTTTCGCTTTGGTCCTATTAATGTCAAACATTGGTCTTTGGACTCTCAGGGAGACCATATGGTTTTCCACTTAAGGGAAGATGGTTCTTCCTAAACATGCTTTAGGTCAGGAAACTTTTTGCACACAAAATGAACACATCTGAGACTTAGTCTACACATATTTATCCATGGATGTATTCTATGTAAACTTTTGAAAATATAATAAAAGTTTTCTTGCTTACAAAAAAAATGGTCCTAAATAATGCCCCCACATGAAAAATTAACAGTTCATATGACTATGAAATTTTTAATTTTAATAACAACACATATTCTTTTTGAATATTCAAAAGTGCATAATAACTAATACATCTATTAAAAAAAAATCAAACCAAATAATGTTTTTTATCATTAAGTTATATTTAAGTATTTATAGATTATTTAATCACATTTTACATATATTTGAAATAAATTAATTTATATAATTTATATATATCTATATATATAATCTATATCTATATATATATTTATATATATATAATATATATATATTATATATTTATTATATATTATATAATAATATATATAGATATAAATATTTTAAAAAATCACAAAATTGTATAAATAAAAAAGGATATGTGTAGTTCATGAATAAAGAATGCAACACCAGCCTACCCTCCTACTTGAAGGCACATGAACATATTTATGCCTCAAGCTCCTCACTCAAGATCGTAAGGACAATACTAGTTGTGAGACATGATAGGTTCTCATTGCATCAATTTTCCATGATAAATAATTTCATAATCAACGCTAACATTTCTCAATATAAACGAGACAAACTTACAAAACTTTTGCAAGGAGGAAATTTCTTGCTGATGTAAAGGGTCTTTAATAAAATCTGAGAAAAAAGCTAAGGAACCATCTTAGAGGAAAAGCTTGTTCAAATTTTTTCATGAATGTGTACAAGTTAAGAGGTAATTTTTTCAAGGTTGTAATGATAGTGGTAGTATAGACAATCTTGTTTCTACAAAGGTGGTAAAGAAACTTGATTTGAAAAGAACAAGAAATCATACCCCTTATAAAAGGGCATCAAATTCTAGTAAATAAAGAGTGTAACGTGTGATTTAATATTGGGAGGTATAAGGATGAAATATTATGTGATATAATTCCCATGAATGTCTAATATATTTTGTTTGGAAGGCCATGGCAGTATAATAGAAGAGCTATCCGTGATGGCAGAAGGAATACATGTACACTTGAAAAAGATGATAAGAAGCATACATTGTTACCATTGCAAGAAAGAGGCAAAGAGGAAGATGGTTCTAATGTGATGTTGATTCCCACGAAAAGGTGGGATTCCCACCTTGAGTGAGAGGCTTAGGGAGGAAATAATGGCAACCCATTAAATTATGCATAATAACACTAATACCATCATGAGAGTATATCATGGCCATTTCCCCAGCCAAAGTATACTAACATATGGGCATTCATAAATTTTGACTTCATATCCATCCTTTGGATTAACCCTGAAAAAACAGACATTAACTTATTATACATACGCACAGAAAGTGCATCACATTCTTGAAGGCAAGTATAAATTTATCGCATGCAATAAACGTATGACATTTTGATGACATTTAGTGCTATAGAAGAAGGATGATGATTGTACTACCAATATTCAAGCTAGCAGAACTAACTTATTCAAACCAACATTCTAGCTTATCAATGTAAATACCAAAGAGAGTATGGGATAGGGGACATCCTTATTTGACTTGTATATTACAATTAATTTCTTTTGAAAACCCTTCAATGTTCCTAAACTTGGGAATGCCACTTTCATATAGCCCTATATTAGTAACTCTTAGCTCACCATGAACTTTTATCTCTTTTAACATATTCCAAATGTTAGTCCTCGGAATAGTATAATTTTTTTTGCTTTTCTAAAATTGAAGAAACAACCAAGAATTTTGGTTTTATTATTGCAAAATTATTCCATAATGATTGTAAATAGAACAATATGGTGCATAATTGAATGATTTCCCGTAATCCAACTTGTCCTTAAATCTTTTTTGTGACTTTCAAGCCATATTATTATCCCTTTTTCCAAAATAAATACTTAAATCTTGGATAAGACAGGGATAATCATAGTAGCCCTATAATTAGAGAGATTATTTTTATCCCCACTTTTAATGATAAGAATAATGATTCCTTGAGTCTATGGTTTACAAAATCCCTATTAACTGCTAAATTGAAGAGTTTGGGTATATCATGGATGAGGATAGGCTCTCAAATTTTCTATTCACCAATGTACCTTTGATGTCCTTAGGCTTCCCCTTTACAAGATTCTTAGCCCCAAATTTTAAGTGTTCTATAAAAAACACTTCATCATGTATACAAACATTTGAAATATTGTCCAAAATAATAGGAGATTCATACATAATTTTGAAGTAGAAATTCCATTCATTTAGAGCACTGTATTATTTTCTTTACTTTTAGAAATGAAAACTCACATCCACAATCTCTTAGGATCAATCTTTTAAACGTGGATAAGCTTCTCTTGATATATATCAATGTAGTGCCCCTTTTCCTCTAAATTATATCTTTGTATCTTTTTATCTTATCTAATTTTAAGCACTTAATCGAATTATCCATGATGAATTTTTTACCCTTTTCACATTTTTTGTCATACCATGCGTAGACTGTCCTATTTGTCTTTTTCCTTAGCACTTCAATATAGAATTTGTTAATGGAAGTAGAGATATTTGTGATAATATTATGATATAGGTCCTTAATATTCTTATTATAGGATAGGATATTTAGTTCAACATATTGAAAAAAGTTTAACTTTATTTTCATCAAAATGAAAGTATCTTCGATTACTCCATTTTTTCTCAATAGATTTTTTTCGCAAGACAAATTTTAGGGTTAGGATAAAGGTCTATGATGAAATTCACATTCATGGTCATTTAAAAAGTGAAAATTTATTATTTGTTTGTATATGGGGATATCTAAAAGCACATAATCTATGACGTTATTGCCCAACCCATGGATACAAGTCATCTAGTATGATTTAGCCATATGGATACAAGTATTAGATTCTAACTATCATATAAATTGATTAGCATGTCATAAAAATTCTTGGTAAAGTTTGCATATTATTCTTTTCTACTTGTTAAAGTGAGATACAACCTTCATTTCTTATAATGTGAAAATCATGTTCTAAGATTTTGCAAAGACAATATTAATATAGATTATTTTAATATAAGTAATATAATTTGCATTAAATATTATAAGTAAACACATATTTACAAATGTTTAAAGAAATAACTATTATCAAAGAAAATAATTACTAATTTTTATGTAAATCAAATTAAAAATAAAATAAAATATTTTATTTCATAATTACAAATAAAACAAAAATATTGTGTTTAATTTTTTTAACTTAAAAAACTATTTTTATTTATGGTTTTACTAAAATATAAGAATAATAAGATTTATTAAAAAGATAAAATTAATTAATTATAGTGGGTATTATTTTTAAAAATTTTATACTATTTATGATTAATATAAATAAAAATAAAATGATTTAATATTTAAATATGGTGAAAACTTAAAAAAAAAAAATTAAATAATTATCTTTTTAATATTATAAAATTTGTTTTAAAAACTAATTATAATTTATTATTTAAATCTACTTTAGAAACTAGTTATATCTAAAATTTAACTTAATTATAAAAAGAAATATCATTTTTTTTATATTTATATTCACATTACATTCTACCCTTAAATTAAATTTTAATATGTTTTATAGGTTATGAATTAATAGTTGCAATGTAAAAATTATAAATATTAGAAAGTTATGAGAAATCCTAATGACTTATTCAAAAATAAAAAATAAAAAATAAAATGTAAATGGTTAAATAAAAATTGTTAAGTGATTTAAGCAATTTCAATAAAATTAAAAAATAATTCACCCTAATAATATTTTTGACTTCAAGAAGAATATCATATCCATCTACCAAAAATGTTTTCTTCACTATGCCTTAAAACTGCACCTCCTTCAAATGCAAAACGCTTTGACACCACACCTCCTTCAATTGCAAAAGGCTTTGAGAATCTTCATGAAGTAGAGTACAAACTTCCCTAATCTATTTTCAAAACTTTTATGAGTATATTTAAACTTGTTATACATTTCTACTTAAAGCAGTTGTCTATAATGCGACTTTTTGGAAGCCTTTCCCGTGGGTTTTTCCGGTCAAAATCCGGCAGCAATTTATTGGAATTATTGGAATCGCAAGTTTGATAGCTAGTTTCTGCACAATCAAAGCGTCCCAAGGGTTTTTCAGGGTGCTAAATCCAAATATGCAGTTAAAAAACCATTTTAACTGCAACAAATCGAGATTTAACCTCAATTTCTTCCACCTGATTCTGTCACCGTAATCTCCAAAAAGTCACATTATAGACGACTCCCTACTTAAATGGTTTCATGTTTTCAGAATATTAAATAATAACTCCCAAGGAATAAAAGCCAATAGTTTTATTAAGTTATATTAAAAAATTCAAACTAAATTATATAATAAAAGAAAATTGAAAATATGGTTGACCCAATTCCAAAATATTCTCCCATGTAACAATTTATTTGACAAAGTAATTATGCAGTTAAAAGTCTATTTTTCATTTATTACACATTATCATTATTCAACCAAATAATGGAACATTTAAGGTGAACAATTATTTACTTTAATGGTTTAAAAAAGTATTTCATTTATTACATATTATTATTATTATTCAACCAAATAATGAAACATTTAAGATAAACAAGTATTTACTTTAACTGTTTAAACTTTTTTATATGGATTAAAATTTAAAATATATATTTAATTACAAAATATTATTTTAATAAAAGAAATTTATTACTGTACATAAAAATTCCGCCCTAGCCAAAATAATTCAAATAAATATTAACAATAGGTAATGGGTTCTTATTGCCATCACACGGCGCTAGTGCAATGTGATATGAAACGTAGCCCACCCAATACAATATAACGTACTGGATAAATTTCTGGGTGCAAAACTTTACAGGTAGTAATACCAAATTAAGCTCGCAATGGCTAATCCTCTCTCACGTGATGGCTATTCGCATCACACTTGGTTTTAAAAAAAAAAAGGATCTTGATTCTAGGGGAATCAAACCCTCTTTAAGAAGCTTTCACAATCTAGAATGCAATTGTTTGAACGGATAAAAATATCAATTCTTCGAAGCCTCTCACCATAGTGACTTCTAATGGAACAACGATGCCTGAATGAGTGTTATGGTTCATTTATACTTCCATGGTGATTCTTCAAAATCCTTGCACATTATTTTAGCTAGATCTTCAATGCTTTTCAACGCATGTTCCAAATATGACTACACTCCTTTGAATTCTAGCATGGTTTTCGAATAAAACATTCAGACCACGCAATCCCCAAAGAGCGTAACTATCCTCTATACAACTCTGACTTATCAAGCCTAGTTTTCACTCGCGTCTTGGCCCATTCTCATCTTGCATATCCTACGAGATGTGATTTTCCTATGGACCTTCATCTCCGGTTTTACCGGTAGGATCCACTACCGGAATCTGAGGAGCAATGAGAAATCTAACGGTAGCTCACATAACTATATATTTATGGAGGACTATTACAACCTGCATTCGTTCTTTGCAAAGGCTTTCACGCTCATCCTCAGGGTACCCTTTCCAATCTACTTGAGCTCTACTCCTAAGCTGCTTGAATGCTCTCTCTATAAAAACTACTAAGGTGCTCCATCTCCACATACATATACAATATCCAATGAATTTAGGTGCTCCATATGCACATACATATACAATAAGAATTTGTCATGTCTCCACATTAATTAAATAAATAAAAAATTAATTGTGTTACTCACAGCATTGGACTATATTAAAATTGGTACGTACATCTATGTTGCATATGTCGAACAGGTGAGAACCTAAAGTGGCCATATCTATAGAGAATTTATCTTTATAAGTGTTAATATCATTGTTCAAAGACTGAGCCTGTGATCTCACCAGGTAGCCTCTAGTAAGCTATCTCCTAGCTGAGTAGCTAACGTTGATAAATGTGAACACAATGTATCTATCTTAGGATTGAACAGATTGTAATCCTTCTGCAATCCATTTCTGAAATAATATAAATGAGTGTTATCATCATTCCGCATTTGAGTAGTTATGCATTAAAATGAGCTATTCAGGTAGTATCTATTTAAGTTACTCTGTGTTGAGGTTTGCCAATGCACAGAAGGGACGTCAGACCATATAAAGGTGAGGAAACCGTTGAGAATGTCGACAGTGCGTGAAATGTGTTAGTAAGTTCATGTATTGGTTCATGTATGGGTTCGTGTAAGTCATAGTAAGTGGCAAAAATAGAGAAGAGACTCAGCAAGGCCTAGCAGTTGTGTTGTTGTTGCAAATTTCGTAGAAGCCCCTACGTAAAATTGGTATCAGAGCCAAAGCCTTTGGTTTAGGTTAGTACTCAAGTAAAACACTCTATATAAATGGATCCGTTCAGAGAGTCTATTTCTTTTCGAGAATTAGAAGAGAAAGAGTCATCTTCTGAAGAAAATCCCCTTAGGGATATGTTTGAATCTGTGTCTAGTCGTGTTTTAAATTTTGTTGAATTAGAGTATGAAGAATTATAGCCCACTGCTAGATGGCATCTCCCAAGTATAAATGCCTTAGAAGTCTATTATGATTTATCAGTCTTCCACCTAAAAGCCGCCACTAGAATATCTATAAAAGAGTCAATTAGCCAAATACAAGAAAACTCCGACTGTGTCCAGTCTATTCAACTATTAGATCCTAACTAGCTTCAAGCTGAAGCCAAGAGGTTGAAAACCCAATATATCCATCTGGGTTGTATCAGAATTGGGATTCATGCATTGACACACCAATGTCTGAATACATTCATTTTAGCCATTGTTAGAGATCTAACCCACAATAAATACACAGATTGATTGATTGGAGGAATTGTGGCCCCTCTGTCTAATGGCTCAGTATACTTCGATTGTTACCCAAACTTTTCAGTTTATGTTTTCAATGAAACAATCGAAACCATCCTCGAGTTACAAATCTAGACCACTGGATTCAATATGGCTAAGAAAAGACACAATATTGCCATCCAGACCAAAGGTAGTTTCAGACATACTAATACCCTCTATCCTACAGTATTGCATGCTCCTAGTAAAGAGTCAAAGGCGAGTGTTATGGTGTTAACTGATTTGAGGAATCAAAAAATTGAACATCAAACCATCAAATGGGAAGAGTTAACTTTCCCAGAACATTGGGTAGTGTCAAATCCCAAACCTCTTCCCATGAAAAGAATAACTTCTGCAGACATCCGTGAAGAGTCATGCTCTGTTGTTCTTTCATTCCCCAGAAGATCCACCATTGATAGAAGGAGAATAGATCAGATGTGCAGAAGTTCACCATTGTACAGAAACCTTGAATTTGTAGATACAACTTGCTTCAGTTCTAGTTCAAACTCTTGTAAACATATTTCGTTGTTTGAATTCGCACAATTAGTCAATTTTCCCCCTCTTTAAGTAAAATGTCCAGAGTGTCATTGCCCTGTTAACCTTAGTCATCTCGCTGACATTGTCATGCATGAAAACCATAACCCTAGGACAGGAGAAGCTCCACCTACCACTTCTATAAATCCTTGTCCTAATCCTAAATATTCAGATATACCTTTTCCCCATGAAGCTGAACATATCATGATGATGCATGAGATTACTACTTTGGAAAAAGAGGATCCAAGGTTAACAACAATCTTCAGCACATTGAGGCCAGCAAAGCCTAGATATGGGCTAGGATTTCTAGAACAAGCAAATGGACTAATCCCTGATTCAAGATTCGGCTAAATTCCAGATGATTATAAAAAACCCGTTGTAATGGAAATGCAGAAGTTTTTTACATTAATGGATGGTTATCCCAAACATAAAATTAGAGGTGCATGGATGAAAGCCATGTTAAATTGGGATCTTCTCACTCATCCAGACTGAATCTTTTGGTTCTACTCATACTATTGAAGAAAAAGTTAAGTTGTCTCATGAATGGAAACAATATATGGAAGAAACAAATTCTTGGATATCTTTTTATTCCTGGAAAAATATGAGACAGACAAAAGATGTTATGATGGTCAATGATAGAGCCTCTACTTCATCACTTCACTCTTGGTCAGCCTTAGATGGTAGTAGGGTTGAGACAGTAACTACCTTCCCTCCCTAAAAGGGTATTGTCTTAGGAGAAGGTCAAAATTATACAAAGGCCATTCCTATTGTATTAAAGGATGATAATGCCTTGGGAATAAATGGCAGAATTCAGAAGGCCAGTGAACAACTAAACTAGACAAACATGGCCATTAAAGGTCTGGAGATGAATGCGATAAAATCTGCAGAGGTTAAAAATCAATTTGATGCCATGCAAGTTTCTTTGAATGATGTAAATAAAAGTTTCAATGATGTACATGTTACATTTTCAGTTGTTAGAGGATATACTAGAGAATCTTTGGACAATATAGAAGAAGTAGGAGAAAAAATGGCAGAACAATTCAATTCCACTAAAGGAATAATAAGTGAAGTGGCGGGGAATTTAGAAAAGGTATCACTATCAAAGATAGACAAACTAGTTCTAGTTCCTTTTTACACAAAGGAAGCGTAAAGATACAGGACCCAGTCAGACCAGTGGACAGATTTCCATCCTTATTTCCTAAAAAAATGGTAGTATCACAGAAGGAAGAATCTTCAGAACATGTTTCTCTGGCACCATTATTTCAGGAAGAAGAAGAGAAATCGGCCAAGGTTTTTCCCATCTATGAGCCTTTAGAAAATTGGTTCAATAAATATCCGGCTCCTGATCTAGCTGGAAAAGGAAAACTTCTAGAGACACATACATTATTCCCAGAATCCCACAAGGAATGGAATGTTGATAATCTTAGGATTGGCCAAATCAGACAGCTAATTGATGTAATGTTTTCTGAATATAAGCTAACGTGTCTCAGGGATAAGAGCAAGATTGAAGCATGCAAGACCATCATAGAGTGTTTCACTAGAACACTTCTCAGATGGTGGGAAACAGAATCATCCCCAGCCTTAATAGCTAATATGGAAGAAGAATGCCTTAAAGATACAGATGGAAATATCATCCATACTGCAGATGGGTCAGTTCAAAGTAATATGGTCGGAGCTCTGACTTCAATGATATTAGAGCACTGGTGTGGCTCTGAAGAAGAATTGGCTGACAAACATGAGGTTATATTGATGAACCTCAAATGTAACAAAATGTCACAATTTGAAGACTTTCACAGAGATTGGGCAAAGAATATATGAAGTGAAAGATTCCAAAAATTTATTATGGAAATAGGTATATCTTGCAGCTCTACCATCCAGATTTGTTGATTGTATCAAACTGCAAGAAGTGTTACAATTACCATTTGAATCATATACCTGGGGAGATATTTATTATCTCATTACAAAAACATTGGTCAGTTTGTGCACCGGTTCTAAAGTAAATAGATCTTTAGAAAAGTTGTCAAGGCTTTTGGATAGTAAATCTATCTGCAGCAAATATGGTCTAACCATTGATGATCCTTTGGTTAGAGAAAGGAAAGCCAAAAAGCGCACAAAAAAAGAATATAAGTAGACTGCCAAATTCTATAAAGGCAAATCATCAGGAAGAAAAGTCACACCAAGGACTAGAAAAGGACATTACAAGTATGTGCATAAGACACATTACTATAAGTCTTCAGATATACACATGCATACTTCCAAACGAGAAAAATGGAATAAGCTTACTTGTTGGCTTTGTGGTAAGTTGGGACATACATCTAATCGATTTCCAGTAGGCGAAGAATCAAAGAAGAACAAAGGCAAGAAAAATTAGCCTCTAAGCAGACAGGACAAAGCTATCAAAATAGAGACCCAAACACAATGCAGAAAGTGTGGGTCTAAAAGTCATGACACAAATCGTTGCCCCAATATTTCAATCACAGAACATCTACAACAGAAACAACCAGAAGAGTCATCTGATGACTCCTTCAGCTCTTCATCAGACTCATCTGGTGAAGATTTACATGCACATATGCAATCTTGTGCATGCTCAGACTCGAAAAACTTTGCATGTCCTTATGATTTTGATTCTGATTTTTACAGTGAATCCTCTATTGAGGAAACACACATAGCACCACCAAAGGAGAAGGTGTTAATGGCCGTAGCTGAAGAAGAAGAATTCAATATTCTTTCTCAAATCCGAGCAATGGAAGAAGGTGATATGACGGAAAGACTTACTGCAGCTTTCATGGACCAGCTACATTTATCCAGTTCTTCCAAAAATACTGCCGAAAAGCCATTATTTGTTGATGCCTCACTTGATTAAAATACCAAATCCTTCTAGAAACATCAATTGCATGACAAGGTTCACTCACTCACATTGGGGGAGGTAAGTAGAGAAATACACCATCTTAAATCTGAAATTTCTAGTTTAAAATCTAGAGTTGCAGAATTAGAAAAGGGAAAACAGCTTGAAAGTGTTCCAGATTGGAACCCTACAACCTCCTACCAAAACCCGAATGTAGAAATCATTGAAGGGCAGAAAGATCCTAGTCTAGGATTCAGAGAGATGATGATCATGGCTATTGAATATCAGCAACACCATGTAAAAATAAATCTTTGTATACAGGGAGAAATGTTGTCACTAACTACACCACTAGATTCTGGTGCAGATGTAAATATTTTAAATTCAAAAGTTATTCCAGAAAAAAACTGGATTGGTGTAGAAAGGAAAGTTGTTGGTCTGGGGAATAAAACACTCAGATATGAAGTACCAAAAGCTTATGTATGTTTTGACAAACATTGTATACTGCTTAAGTTTGCAGTCTCAGATATACTCGTTGATTGCATTTTGGGTAATATCTTTCTAGCCGTAGTTGAACCCAATGGTTCAATACGATTAAAGGGTAATAAGGTTGGTTACTTCATTACAGTCCCAACTTTAGATGGAAAGTAAAAAAGGATTGAAATGTGTTACATCACAGGCCCAAGGATTTCAACCATGGTCCAGACAATTAAGGAATTAGATAGAGCCGAAGCAATGTTAACAAATCTAAAAGATCTGAAGTCTTCAATACAAATTGAAGAACAATTGAAAATTCCTCTAAACAAAAAGAAAATTGCTTAACTGAAAAAGACAATATAGGATGAATGATGTTCAGAAGAACCAAATGCCTTTTGGCATCAGAAACAACACACAGTTGAATTACCATACAAAACAGAGTATGTTGGGAAGCCATGCAAAAGCAGAGCAATCCCATTGAACAAAGAGTACAGGGAGCTGTGTGAAAAAGAGATAAATTAACTCCTAAATAGAAGACTCATCAGGGAATCTGACAGTCCTTGTAACTGTTATGGATTCTATGTAAATAAAAGATAATAACAGGTTAGAGGCATCCCAAGGCTTGTAATCAATTACAAACCTCTAAACTCTATTCTTGCAGATAACACATATCCTATCCCCCACAAAGGTCATTTGATAGGGAGGATAGTAGGAGCAAAAATATGTTCAAATTTTGATTTAAAATCAGGCTTTTGGTAGGTCACCATTTATGAAAAAGATAAGTTCAAAACAGTCTTCAGCGTGCCTGCAAAACATTACGAATGGAATGTAATGCCTTTTGGATTGAAGCATGCACCCTCTAAGTTTCAGAAGGTGATGGATTCCATCTTCAAACCTTACTTTGACTGGCTCCTAGTCTATATTGATGACATCTTAATTTTATCAAAAAATATTCAAGATCATTTCAAGCATGTGCAGACATTTGTACAATTGGTAAAAGGAAATGGTTTGGTTTTAAGCAAAAAGAAAATAGAGGTATTCCAAACCTCTGTAAAGTTTCTTGGCCATACCTTATTCAATGGCCAAATATCCTTGCAGAAACATGCATTAGAATTCTCTGAAAAATTCCTTGACATTATTATTGATAAAACCCAGCTTCAGAGATTTCTAGGATGTCTAAATTATGTGAGTAACTTCTATAAAGATTGTGCAAAGGATAGAAGTTTGTTAAATCAAAGGCTCAAGAAAAATCCACCTCCATGGACTGAGGCCCATACCAAAGATATTCAACGAATCAAAGGTAAAGTCAAGACACTGCCTATCCTTTATGTAGCTGATGACAATGCTTTCAAAATTGTAGAATCAGATGCAAGCAATATTGGTTGGGGAGGCATTCTCAAACAGAAAAAGGAAGGTGCAGAACAAATTGTACAATTTGCTTCAGGAACTTGGAATCTAGTGGAACAAAATTATTCTACTATAGAGAAGGAAGTTAAAGCTGCCTGGAATTGTATAAATAAATTTGAGGTAAGTCTTGTAAATAAAATATTCCTGCTAAGGACTGATGCCTCGGCTATGAAAAAAGTCTTAACCAAAGATATTAAAAAACCGAGAGAAGCCAAGTTTTCTCGGTGGCAGGCTTTGTTTGCCAACTTTGATTTCGAAGTGGAGCATATTAAAGGGAAAGAAAATTATCCGCCAGATTTTCTCAGTAGAGAATTTATTCAGCCAGCTGAACATGTGACGATAATAGTAACAGAATGGGATCAAGGCCAATGAAAAGAAGTACTTAAAACAATTCCAGATAATCTTAGTTGGTCAGAATACAAAGAAAGTTGGAAGCCCACTTGGAAATTAAGAAATACAAAAGTATTAGATGCTAATCTCCAAGCACACACTGATATATTACATCTAGTACCTCAAAGAAGAGTGTACCCAAAAGGGAGCAGATGGATCCACGATATTGTTTATTCCAATAGCATGAATGCTGTCAGCCAGGCACAAGATGCTCTTCTACATGACTTTCATGATTTGACTATGATATGGTCACATGGGGGAAGCATAAGTGGGGTCTATGAAAGATATTTTTCAATAAATCAAATGAGGAACACTTCTTGGCCTTTTCCAACACATCATGTAGCAATATGGCCCGGAAAGGACCCCAGCCTCATCTTTCCAGACAGAGTCCATGATTTCGGAATCTATAAAATATTGTGGTGGGACATATTAAATAAAGACAGAAAAGAAGAAACCCACTACACCAAGATAAATTTTGGGACCACAGGTATCATGCAATGGAACCAACAAAGTGATTGGATGCGAGATTGGTGGACTGATTATGGTATGAACAGGATAGGCATAGATCCTGTTTACCATGAATCATATGTTAGAATGGGTTGTGATATATGTTTGGAACATAATATTCCTGATTGCTTCCATTCTCCTTATGAGACCGTTAAAGACATGTTTTCTCTCCAATATCGATATCCTCTCTGAGATAACGAGGTGTTAAAAGAATATATGAACAGACATCACCAATGGCTTATTCTCACAAAAATTAAGCATCAAATTATATTAAATAAGCCTATGATTGTGAGAAGGATTTTTACCAAGGCTTGGGATGAAAATATGTATAAAAAATTTTGGTTTCCCAAAATCACATTTTTTTAATTTATTTTGTTTCCCGTGGACTTTTCTGTAAAAGTCTCCACAGTGTAAAAATAATGTGCAGTCACAAGGACAATTTGTGACCAGATTTTCCCGTGCACTTTTCCTGTTAAAAAAGAATCCACTTTTTACATTTTATTCTCCATAGATTTGTAATAATATTCAGTGATGAGACTCAGAGCACTTCTCCGACTTCTGGTGCGCTTTGAGCCACATCTTGTGATCTGACAGATTCCTTCAGTACCAAGTTTGTCATCTCGTTGGTCAGATGCTTGTCCCCTCCTTCTCCTATATAAGAGATGGAGTAAGGCTCATTCGGGGCATTCAGAGTTTGAGTGTTGGAAGTTTTGGTGTCTTAGAGTCGAGAGTTTTTCCTGCTCTGCAACTGTGGACTCCTGTCTGATTTGCTTGCATCATGAAAAAATCTCAAAGTTTTAGGTGATCTGAGAAGCCTTCACATTTGTGTGTTCGGCACAGGTGAGAACCTAAAGTGGCTAGATCTATAGAGAATCTATCTTTATGAGTGTTAATATCATTGTTCAAAGGCTGAGTCTATGATCTCGCTAGGTAGCCTCCAGTAAGCTATCTCCGAGCTGAGTAGCTAATGTTTGGTAAACGCGAACACAGTCTATCTCATGATTGTAATCCTTCTGTAATCCTTCTGTAATCCATTTCTCAAGTAATATAAATGAGTGTTATCACCATTCCGCATCACTTGCAATTTGACTAACTCCGTATCTATACATTAATCCTTGCCTTCAATACACAACACAATGTTTTGGATTTTCGATGTTAATTATATGGATTTTTCATTTAACTGTTATAATCCTATGTACTCCCGAGCAATGGTAGCAACAGGTCTCGAGAAACCCTCCGTCTGCTCTCCAGCTGTCCTTTCTGCCTCAGCATCTTCGCTCCATCGACGATATTCAGCACTTGATCTCATCTGATGGCAATTGGGTTCCCTAATAGCTTTGGTTATTCGACGGTCAGTTCAATTGTGTTCTGGTTGAGCATTACAGTTCTGGATTTGGCTTTCTGGTGATTTTGCTTGCTCCATGGTTTCTCCATAGATGGTCATATGCTACGTTTCTATGGGTGGGACATGGCTTGATGGCTCTTTTCCCACTGCAGTCACCACCCATCGCACGGCCCTAATTACTCACATCATTGAACTATATTAGAATTGGTGCACATGTCTATGTTACATATGTAAATCGGGTCTTATCACTTGCAATTTCACTAACTCAGTATCTATACATTAATCCCTGCATTTAATACACAACACAGTGTTTTGGACTTTCGATATTAATTCTATGGATTTCATTTAATTGCTATACTCCTTGGTCCTCCCGAGATGGTGGGCGCAGGTCTCTAGAAACCATCTGTCTGCTCTCTAGCTGTCCTTTCTGCCTCAGCATCTTCGCTCCATCGATGATATTCAACACTCGATCTCATCCAATGATAGAGGGGTTCCCTAATAGCTTTGGTTGTTCAACGGTGAGCTCCATCATGTTCTCGTTGAGCATTACAGTTCTGGATTCGGCTTTCTGGTGATTTTTCTTTGTCCATGGTTTCTCCATAGATGGCCATATGCTATGTTTCTACGACTATGGCGTGGGTTGATGGCTCTTTTCCCACTGCAGTCACCACCCATCGTGGAACCCTAATAGGTATACAACATTTCTCAGATAGATTTCCTTCTGTGTATATTTTTTCTTTTCTTCGTTAAGCCACTATCAAGTTAACGCTCTCACCATGTTTTATTTCAGGTTCCTGCAGAGGTACCTTAGCACTCTAGTTACCATCACGAGGTGCCTCATCCGGAGTTTTGTCATGGCTACATGTTCTGGTCACCAATATTCCTTCGAGTATGTGAAAGAATCAGTTTCCTTCTGGTAGCCTATAGGCGGTCAGAGCTTTTTATGGCTTGAATAAGGGTGCATTATAGCTTTAGCTCTTCTAGAGCACATAGAGCAAGGTTTTTTTAGTTTTTCTAGCACACAATATTTGATAATGTTATTATTCTATGCAACTCTTATGGGTATGCAGAGTAGCTTCGTCCTTCTAAGGCAAGCCTCCATCGATGTAATGAATTATATTTATCTTGAAAAAACTTAGTTAATGCAAGTTCATTGTAAAGTTTATTTACTAAATCCCTTGAGGTTATTTTGATGAAGGTTCCAAACCCTAACTAAATGCATTGTTGTTTTGTTGTAAATTATGAAGTTCCTACTCTAAACTTTCATTGAAAATTCGTAGCTCAGTTGTTAAGTTTCCATTCTAGTTTTTTCCATTGTAATCTGCTTGTACAGATAATGGGTATCCGTTTCTTACTGTCATTGTAATTTTAGTTGCATGGTGGATGTGTTTCTAGTTTCAAGTTTCACTGTAATCAGCTTATTCTATTATTGATTCCCAGTTTTTCAAGCCTCTTCGAGTTTTGTTTAGTAGTATTCGAGAGGTCATGGCTACCTAGCTTACTCTATCTCTAAGTAATGAGTCCTAGTTAGGAATTCATCTCTTGAAGTAATGCTTTGATCTTGCTGTATTTACCCTTGGCAACATAAATTTTATTTTTCCCTCTGTGCCTAGATTTATGGTTCGGTATTTTGTTCTAGATCTGGCTCCATAGGAGCAGTTTCGACACATATCTATTTATTCCACTCCCTACTGGGCTTGTTTTTAAGCTAGGAGAGTTCTCAAACCTTATGTTATAGGTGTCTTAAGGCTGTCTTGCTTTTCATTATTCTATTTTGGCAAATTGTCGTAGGCTTAAAGGTATGGGTAATGATGTATTTGTTCATTTGGTTACATTCAACGCTTACAGTGTTTGAGGCCATTGAAGTTAGCCCTTTAATTTGTTTTCTTGTTTGATGAAACGATTTTCCAAATTTGAACAATTATTGAATTAGTCACTTGTATTTAACTGCCCATAACCGTTTCAGAAAGTTATTGTTTAGCAGTGATTATTTAAAATAAGTTTTACTAAGGAAAGACCTTTCTTCCTAAGTTCCTAAGTTACCTGGAAATCCACTTATTATTCTCCAGCTTCAAAGGTTATCATTTTTTTCTACAATTCCACAGTGTATGTCTTTGTTTCCTTACAATATATTTGCGTGTAGAATACAGTCCTCTCTAATGTATACAGACCACATTTTATCTGATTCGAGAATTAATTTTTCTTCAACTTTTTATTTCTTCCTATACGATTTCATAGACTTGAATAAATACATCAATTTAAAATACTTACCTGGATTAAGCATTTTATGGCAAAGAGCTGTTGAAATCACCACTTTAATTTAACAATTTTATCTTGCCAACCATGACACTTGCCTTCAAGTCCAAGCCTCCCCCGAGCTTTTTCTCATAAGGAATATGCCTTTTTGTAAGAATTATAAGTCACGACATCCACATCTACCTGGTCACCACCAGACTCGGCCCTCGAACTGTTTGGCCTTCCAGCATGGTAGACATTCCCCCTTTTCTCCTCTTGGTTCTCTCAAGTACTTCAAAGATTACCCTCTTGATCCCCTCTTTGAGCATTCATAATCAGGGAAGTAGTTAGGGTTAGGTAACTACCTATCCCAACTTCTTGATATGAAAGAGTTACAAGATTTGTTAACACTCCATATTTGTTTCATTCATAATTATAAAATTTTAAATACATAAATTCAAAAAATAATAAGATAATGTTTTTGTTTTACTGCAGTAAATAAAATAATTACAATTTTCTGGGGATATCACAGAATTGGTTAAGAACTATCCTAACAGAACAAAGACAAATCAGGCATCCTCTGGCCTAACTCTTAGAAATGTACTTCCTTCCCCTTTGGAGAATTTCATGACTACGGGTTGATAAGAAATTTATGAGCTTGTATTATGTTGCATCTCACAATATAAATTTTAACAAAATTATATTTTTTAGTTATTTAAATTGTATCTTTAAATACATAACCTTGAAAAGCTATGAGGTATTAGAATTTTATAGACTATATAATTCAAATTAAGTAAAAATATTAGAAAAATATAACTTTCAAAAACGTCTAAAATAATTTAAATACATTCTATTAATACAATCATAACTTTTACTTTCTCTATAAAATAAACATTACAATAATAACTTTTAGTTTCCCTATAAAGTAAACATTATAAATACAGTTGAAATTTTTGTGCTATTAATATTTTTTAAATATTACATTTTAGCTTTATATTAATTATTAAAATCTATATTACATTTTCCACTCCCCAACTTTGGATTCGAAGTCCTTGGATCAATTTGTTGGTTATCATGTGTTTACTTGCCCACCTATGAGATCAATCATTTGGCGTTACCGGACGTTGATTTGGCACTACATTTATATTCTCGTAGGACTTAGTCTAAAAGCTTGTAATTTATAAATTTTTATATTTAAATATATATTTTTATGCAAAAATATATATTTTTTTTTATTTTTATATTAAAATATTATATTTTGTATATATTTTATGCTATTGATTTTTTATTCAGCCCCTTTGTGTCACGCCCAGGAAAAATGTAAATATTTGAATTTACTACAGTTGAAAACTGAATATGGCATTATTAATTATTTGGGAATTTAATGATATTTTCTTTTCTTTTCCTCTCAAATAAAAAAAAGAATGTTATTATTGGAAATGTTGGCAACTTCTAAAAGGGAAGTTGGAGGAAACGGTTGCAGTGAACTGCAACCCTAACCACCTCCCCTAACCGGGATGTTTCCTGGAGGAAAAGAGGGGGAATGGGGAGTTAGTCTGTGCCGTAGAGACAGGTAGAAAAAAAGAAAAAGAAATCAGGTGGCTAAGTCTAGTGATGATCAGATAGCCCTGCTCGTTGATGAGCACTTGCGGAAGACTGCGGTCTAGCAAGAAGCAAGGGGGGAGATTTGGGTCCCGAAGGACAAATCTCACGGTTGGGTGGATTGAAGGCAGCAGACCTTGATTTGGGTAGCTGTTGGGAGCAACTATCAGCCAAAGGATACCAAGTAATAAAAATTCAATCTTTCCGTTCGAAGACTCAGGTATGCAAGAGCTATGTCCTGTGCTATTAAAAAAAAAAAAAATGGGTCTGTGTAATGTTTCGACTTCATTCTCTTGATTTTTGTGTACAGTGTGAAATAAGGGAATGAGGGCAGTTTTCTTATAGGAAATCGAACGGGTAGCTGAGTGGGAAAGGGACTATTCTCTTCAATGGAAATTTATATTAATGAAAGAGTTTCTCATGTGCGAATAACTTAAAAACTTGTATTCCTTAATAATGCCGAGAGGTAGCTGTAAGTTGAATCTACAAGAGTTCTTTGAGAGATTGCAATACTTATATATATATCACCATAGCAAACAGAATTATGAAATTATAGAACAGACTTATAAAATGGCTCAAGTCAACAGAGAAGGGAAATAACATTTCATTGAAGGGAAACAAAAGAGTTTTCTGTTTAAAGCAAAATCAGGTATTATGCTTAGTACAGAGATGAAATATCCAGACAATTTAATGTATGGCTATGAACCTTGAAACAATGAAGCTAACGGAACATAAACTAGACAAAAGAAAAAGTAAATTTTCCGAGCGACATAACTGCACCTGTGTGGAGGCAGGTTTTGCGGCTAGGGTTAGTGCATATACAAAACCCTTAGAAGACAGTAAGATAAGAAATTCAAGTAAATTACCCATATACATGTATATAAATAAATAATAACTACAATAAGACTTTACAGGACTCGACCCCGTACTGAATCGAATGGCTTAGAAAGAACGTATATACGATGTCGAATTTAGGGTATAGCCTTGACGGATATACTCCTGATATTTACATCATGCAGAGGCTGTTGTAACATAACCCATAAAACTTGTTATCATGCGGAGCACATTATATTGAACATCTTGTAATACTGAAATAAAATACTGTACATTATAGAACCGAACCCCATAGACAACATTCAACATATAAATATTGGAAATATTTACACTATTGTCGTGGCATAGTTACCACAACACATATCACATAAATAAAGACAAGATGTACACTACTATAGTGGTATATCCTTCAAAACTGCATAACTTATAAATTAAAACCGGGGTTTGTAACTATAGGATAGACAATGGCCATTACAATGGAAAAATTCAGCTGGCAGAGACCAAACCAGTAGTTGAGGAATGAAAGAAAACTGGTACTTGCATAATTGTAAGGAGCGCATGAATAATAGTAAATTTAGAAGTCGAATGCTTCACTAGGACAAGGACCCAGATAAAATTATTAAACATAATTCCATTACAATGATCAATAATGTATCAAAGCTTGAGAGCTCGATGCAAATTACAGCCTAGAGAGAAATGGAACCCTCTCGAATAAGGATCTATAACTCTGTGTGAGCCGGTGGATTCGTTAGGTTCAAACCCCGTCAGTATCCTGACATTTCGTAGGAGAAGAAATAAAGAAAAAGACTGTAAGGAATTGGTCCAAGTGCCTCCTTAGTCATCTTATACAATAAGCAGTTCTTCTGGTTCAAAGAAACCCTCGATACTTGTGATAGACATGTATAGAGCAGGGAGCATACCTGTTAATCCACGTGAGGTCAACTGCTTTCAGACCCAAATATGAATTACAGGAGAAGAAGAAGAACACATCCATGCCTACAGGCAACAAACAACCCTGCAGTGAGTTAAGCTCAAAACCTGAGCGGTAAGAGAGCAAACTGTAACTGTAGACCAAATATCTGTGTAACACAAAGAATGTTTACCAATACCTCGGTTGTGGGAAGGAAACAACTTCAAGCCAACTGGTAATGCGACTAGGTAGCAAACAATAGCCTTCTCGGTGCTACGCAGAGGTTGTGGTAGTGTAGAACTGAATCAAATGTGACATGGAATACCATATTGGAGCAATAAAACCCAAATGAAATGCCTCGAGCTGGATCCAACCTCGGATGGACCCCCTTCCATCTCCACTGTCGATGCAGGGAGAGACCCGAAGGTGCAAAGGTAGAGAGGCCACTACCATGTGATTAGATCAGCCTGCATAAATGCAATAGGATAGGTGGACCGGAAGCATCCAACGACATTTATGTCCGCAGACAAATATCCCATCCTCCGCAGAACACTTTTATGACCATAATAATCCAGATAATTCTACTCATGAACCTTCCCTGTGTTTGTCGTGTGTAAGTGGCATTAAATTGGTAAAAATAGCTATGCACAGACCTTACTGGGTAAGAAATATGTGTAACTATGTTAATTTTTTTTTTTTTTACTGTGTAGGTTAATTGACAGGGGTCATTACAAGTGGTATCAGAGCCCAATTACAAAACTGAGGCCTCTGGGAGTTGAAATTGAAATTGAAATTGCAATTGAAATTGAAAATTGAAATTGCAATTGAAATTGAAATTGAAATTGAAAATTGAAATTGACATTGATATTGAAGTTGGAATTGAAAATGAAGACAGTAAATAGTTGATTTTATTTTTTTTATGTTAAAGACCAGGAAACCAAACGACCGACAGTATGAGAAGAGGGGATAGTGTGTCACGCAGGTATGCAATGGGTCAGGGACTTGTACCTGGCCCTGAGAGTAATCCCGAGCTATAGGTGCAGCTCGGGGAGGAGGCCCGTAATACAAATTAGGCTATTTTGGAGATAGTAGAGGAATTGAAAAATGAAATGGCTCGGTTATGTGAAGATAACGCATGACTAATGATGGAGAAAGAAAGAATTCTAAAAAGCCTGTCTGACAGGCAGAACCAGCCGCCAGCTAATCCTAGCGCAGAACAGCAGAGAATGTCGGAAGAACAGAACCATCATACAACACCTGAAAGGTCGGATGAGAGGGAGGAACGTTCTGACAATGCTTCTGAGCAGCAGACCTCAAAAAGGCAACGTATAGAGCTGCAAGGAGAGTTTCGTGAGATTAAACCACCGCACTTTGACAGGGAACAGGAAGATGCAGCTGAAGCATGGTTAATTAATATGAAAAAATATTTTCAGTTATACGAGTACGATCACAACCTTAAGGCACGACTGGCCATTTTCCAACTACAGGGAAAAGCTACCCTGTGGTGGGAAGAAGTTAAGATTGTAAAGGGAGTGACCGAGCAGACCATAACTTGGGAAAATTTCCAAAGGTACTTCAAAGAAAGATACCTGACCGAGCGCTTCTACGACGAAAAGGCAAGATATTTCCATGACTTGCGGTTGGGGCAGCAGAACATGGACGAATTTATCACCCCTTTTACTTCCTTGCTTCATTATGTGTCGTATATTAGAGAGGAAAAAGCTAAGGTGCAAAGATTTGTTAGCAGCTTACCGCTGTATATGTGGGAAAGGATTTAGTATGACAATCCGAATTTATCACCAATAGTCAAGGGGATCTCTCTGATGTAGGTTCCCAACTAATGCCTACACCGAGTGTGTTGGAGATCCCTTCTAGTATGTGGGCTCAGCTACCGCTCAGTTTTGCAGATCTAGCTTTGGATAGAGGTGTGATATAAACTTAGTAGAAAGTGTGACTTTTAAGAAACACAAGAGAATAATTGACAAGTATCTTGTGTCATACGTATATACCATGAATAGCAAGAGATAAGGCAGACAGTCTCACGTAAAGTTACTATTAGCAGGACTTTAAATAAGACTTGTGAAAATTAAATAGATACTTCTTAACGATTGCAAAATTAGTTCACAATAATCAACCATTTACCAGCATACAAAACCATGCAGTCAAAAGAAAGACTATACTAACACCTAAAGAAATAGTTCATTGGCATGCGTATAGAGTGAAATAAACCAAATACCATTCATACGTAGCAAAACCAGATTCAGGGTATGAAATAGCATGTGGAGCAACTGCACATCAAGAAGATCTTGGGAACATTCGATCCGTCAAGTGTAGAAAAATACTCATGGTACCAATAGATATTTGAAGCATTCAATAGTGAAAATGTACAATTAACTCTTGTATTGACTAGAAGAACCACACTTCTCTTAAGCATTGTGTCTATTACTATCCAAAAGTACCTCGCTCAAAAAATCCTTTCAAATGAGACGTGAAGTTACATTTATAGGATGAGAAACACCTTTGGTCTACTCTTGACTCTTGGACTTCCTAGTGACCTTTCAGCAACCACATGACTCTTAGCATTCTATGTGACCTTTCATGTTCATAGAGTATTCTGTGCTATCATAGTACACACACAAAAGAAAAAGGAAATGGCTATTATCCTAGTTGACTAAGCTGTAGATGGCAAGTTTCGGAATGTTGAGCCCAATATTTTCGGTCATGTAAGTGCGCCATATATTGTATTCTGTCGTGATGGGAGAGATTAGTGGCTGGCCTTCATCATGTCAGTGTAAGCATTTCAATGCGTCCGAGATGAGAGTATTTCGCTTGACATATATATGATTGTTCAGGGTACCCAACTTGGTGTAGAGCCTCACTGTTTCCACAATGTAACACTTGATATTTTCTGCTAAGACCGGCATATCTCTTGTGCGTGCAAATCGTCTTTACGTTTCTACGAATGCCTGCACCTCATTGTTGATCTCCTCCTGATTTTTGACTTGTCCAATTTATCCTATAGAAAGGGGCCCATGTAGTTGGATCACTGACTCAAGACTGCTGAAGAATTCCCTGTAGGAAGCCAACACCCTTTCTGCATCTTTGACCAATTTTTCTCTGGACTGCATTGTGATATGAAGTTGGACTCTGGTATTCTACATAGCAATCCAATATTTCCTAGGGACTACTGCCGGGGCTTCGGGGTACTGTTCATACCATTCATGTATTTTATCTAGGGCGGTCATGGTCTCATTGAGCATGGAAATCCTTTCCTTTGAGTGAGTCTGAATAGCCACTATGGTAGTTATAGTGTGGTGCAGTTTTGCCATCTCCTCATAAACTAAAACCATAGTCTCTCCCAGGATCTCCGTTTCTGATGCGAGTACTATTTGGAAATTAGCTGACCCTGCATGTAGTAAGTGGAGTGTCGTGATTTCCTCCTCCAAGCTCCTCTTCCCTTGTTCTGCTACACTGGCCCTTTGCTCAGATGCATATAACTTGTTTTGCAAATCTACACTTTGTCTACTCATCTGGGTTACATTGTGTTCTGTGGCAACGACGAATGTTGTACTAGCAGAGGCAATCATTAGCAGGTTTGATGTGATATTTGGCATGGTATATGCTGCCGCAGTTACCAATAATGGGTTAGCTAGGTTTCTGTTGCAAGAGCTCTTCCGCTCCTGTATAATATTAAGGTTTACTTTATAAAATGTGATTTTAGTCAGATCTAGAACCTCTGACTCTTAATCTTCTGTGATGCCTAGCTCTCAGAGGGGTAGTGTCACACGGAATGAGTTATATTTGCGGACAAATCCAACCTTCCTAGGAGTCTAAGACTCTCTAATGACAAACAAACCAAACAAGAGCTATCCTTCTCTAGATAAACATCATTCTATGAGCATTCAAATGTTTTCGATCTTACCTTAGGTCCCACGCTTGTTGTAGCAGTCCAGCCTTGCTGATCCAGATGAGCTCCTCCTTCACTTTCAGACCTGA
>APFE030940341.1:2122-22716 GCA_000404065.3 Pinus taeda
CACCAAGTTGGAATCCTTGGCAACAACCTTGGTCCCAACCTCAAAATCCATTTCAATCATGGGTACAAGGTATGCAAAATCCTTATGGGAGATTTGCTCAATTTTATCAATATCCTCCATCTTTTCAAAACCAACAAGTTCCACAACCTCAAAATCAGAATCCACAACTTTCATTACCATTTCCACAACAATAACCTTCTCAACAGAATCCAAATTCCCAACTCTTGCTTCCATTCCAAAAAAAGACAAATCAATTACCTTCCCAGCCATTGCCAAATCCAAATAATAAAAATCCTAAAAATGCTTACATGGTAGAAGGACAACAATTTCCTACCTATATGATTGTTCCTCCCAATTATGTACAACTCATATCTGGTTGAGTCTTAAACAAGCCTTCTATAGATACTCAAAAGCAAAGCATTTCTGAGGAAGAATCTCTTAAAGCCAATAAAGGTTCTGAAGCATCTCTTCAAAACCCAAGCACTCAAGAAGAAAAAGAAAACGAATCAACCCCCACAACTCCTATTGTCAAGCAACCTGCATCTTTATCCACACCTCCTTTTCCTGAAAAATTACAAATTGATAAAGGAGTAGAAAAACAAATCTTGTTTCCTGACTATGATTTTCTAGATGAATTAAGGAATGTCTGTATCAAGATTCCCTTGTTACTAGCCATTAGAGAAATTCCTATTCTAGCTAAAACAATAAAGGAGTTGAATCTCAAAAGACCAGGAAGGAAACCAAGAGATACAAGAAGAATCCACCTGGTAGGAAAAATTGCAGATATCATGATGGGAAAAGTTACCATGTAGAAGTATGTAGATCTCGGCAGTCCAATTGTCAAAACACATATCAATGGGGTAGAAATTCCAAATACTTTGATTGATTTAGGGGATGCTATCAACATTATGAGTAGACAGACTATGGAATAGCTAAAACTTCATAATCTTATTTTTACACCTACTTTACTGCAACTTGCAGATCGATCAATTATTAAACTAGATGGTGTATTAGAAGACATTTCGGTCTCCTTAGATTCTTGGGAGTATCCAGTGGATTTTATGATTTTAACTCCCAAGAGTAATCTAGGAGGGCACCCACTCATTTTAGGAAGACCTTGGCTAGCCACAGTTGATGCTTTTATCAGTTTAGATCAGGGGATATGTAAATTTCTAATGGTAATTCGACAAAGAAATTCAATCTGTATCATCCAGCAAAAACAATTACAGAAATAAGAGATAATGAATGGGTCGATGATGAGGACACTATACAACCTGTCTTTACCATTTCTGAAATCAGTGAAGATGGTCAAATTCTGAACACATTAGAAAACTTTGAAACCTCTTCATAATATGACCACACACAATTTCAGTTAAATTCTGACATTGAGTATATATCATCTAGACAAATGTCTTTTTACTCTATGGAAGAGTTTGGTAGTTCCACCACTGAGATTTTTCCAGGTAAAACATTGAATATCAACAAAAACTTGGAAAGAGCACAACAGGAAGAGCTAACCAGAATCTTGCAAAAACATTCTACTGCTTTTGCATGGGAGTATACTGACATGAAATGTATTGACCCTAAGACTTGCATTCATCACATCTACATCGAGGAAAACAGTAGACCAATCAGACAACCTCAGAGAAGGATTAATCCAAATCTTAGAGAGATAGTGAAAGAAGAGCTCCAAAAACTACTCAATGTAAACTTCATTTATCCAATTTCAGATAGACTATGGGTTTCTCCTTTGGTTATAGTACCTAAAACAGATGCTAAATGGAGGGTATGCATTGATTATAGGGAATTGAATAAAACAACTTTAAAGGATCACTTTCCTTTACCCTTTATCGATCAGGTATTAGATACTCTAGTAGGCAAAAAGTACTTTTCATTTCTGGATGGTTTTAGTGGCTATAATCATATTCAAGTGGCACCTAAAGATCAAGATAAGACCACATTCACCTGTCCATGGAGAACTTTTGCTTACCGAGTGCTTCCTCTTGGATTATGTAATGCACCCGCAACATTTCAAAGGGTAGTACTATGAATCTTTTCTGATCTAATCCATGATTGTGTAGAGGTCTATATGGATGATTTTACAGTTTATGGTGATTCATTTGAAGAGGCATTAGAGAATTTGGAAAAAGTCCTTATCAGATGTAAAGAAACAAATCTTTCATTGAGTCATGAAAAATGCTTTATGATGTTTACTGAAGGGATTGTTTTAGGACATCATATTTTAGGGGATGGAAGTAAATATGATAAATCAAAAGTTGAAGTCATCTCCAAGCTGCCTATTCCAACTTGTCGAAAAGATGTTAGAAGTTTTATGGGATTTACTGGGTATTATAGAAGATTTATAGACAACTTCACCAAAACAACATCTCCACTCTTCAAATTTCTTACAAAACATTGTGAATTCAAATGGGATCCTGATTGTCAATCAGCATTTGAAACTTTGAAAACAAGAATATCTGAAGCACCCATTTTGAGAGGGCCAAATTGGAAACTTCCTTTCCATATTTCTACAGATGCTTTAGATACAGTGCTAGGAGCTGTGTTGGGTCAAAAGGATTTAGTTCCTTATGCCATTTACTATACCAGTAAAAATTTGACTCCTACTGAGTTGAACTATACTGTGACTGAAAAAGAGTTTTTAGTTGTTGTTCATGCAATCAATAAGTTTAGACATTATATAACAGGATATGAAACTTTGTTCCATACTAACCATTCTGGAATTAGATATCTAATGAACAAACCTATTACTAATGGCAGAGTTACAAGATGGCTCTTACTTTTACAAGAATTCAATATTCCTGTGTTGGATAGACCAGGAAAACAAAATACAATAGCTGAATTCTTGTCTAGAATCCAAAATACTAAAGAAGATTCTCCTATAGAGGATAAGTTTCCAGATGAATATTTGTTTGCAGTAACTACTAAGACTCCTTGGTATGCAGATATTGCTAACTATTTGGTTACAGGGAAACTACCTCCAAATTTATTTCCTAGTGAAAAAAGAAAAATTATTCAAGAGAGTTCAAAATATTCATGGATTTCTAACGAATTGTTTAAAACAGGGCCAGATTGTGTGATCAGAAGATGTGTTCGGGAAGATGAAATGCCTAATATCCTCAAGGCATGTCATGATGAGCCATGCGGTGGACACTTTGCTGACAAAAGGACGGCCTATAAAATCCTTTCTTTAGGATATTATTGGCGCTCCCTCTTCAAGGATACAAAAGAATATGTCAAAAGGTGTGACAGCTGCCAAAGAGTAGGGAAACCAACTCTTTCAAATGAAATGCCATTAGAACCACAGGTACTCATTGAACCCTTTGAAAAATGGGCTTTAGATTTCATTGGACTCATTAATCCACCATCTAAGCAAAAGAAGTATATATTGGTATGCACTGATTATGTCACTAAATGGGTAGAAGCCAAAGCATTACTTTCTGCTACTGAATATTTAGTTGTTAGTTTTCTTTATGAGGATATTTTTACTCGCTTTGGTGTCCCAAGAGAAATTGTGACAGATCAGGGAAGTCAATTTACATCCAACATGATGGAGAAGCTAATGGAAGAATACAAAATCAAGCACAAAAAATCTACTCCCTACCATCCACAAGCAAATGGCCAAGTGGAATCTACAAACAAAGTTATTGAAAGCATCATCACCAAAATTGTTCATCTACACAGAAGAGATTGGGCTAAAAGGCTTCCTGAAGCCTTATGGGCCTATAGAACTACATGGAGGAATACAACATGACATTCTCCCTATGAACTTGTTTATGGGAAAGAATTCCTGCTCCCCATTGAGTTTCAAGTTAAAACTTTCAAGATGGTAGTTCAGTTGGGGATGGATCTATCAGAAGCCCAAAAGCATAGAATGGAGCAGTTGAATGAGCTAGATGAGATCAGACAAGAAGCAATCGTAAGAACTAATCTAGTTCAACATCAAAGAGCTAAGTGGCATGATAGATATATCAAAGAGAAAAAGTTTCAAGAGGGAGATTGGGCATTACTATTTGATTCGAAGTTTAAAAACTTCAAAGGTAAATTTCAGACCCATTGGCTTGGGCCATATGAGATCGACAAAGTATTTAGCAATGGAACAGTAAGAATAAAAACCATTGATGAATTTCAAACTCCTTTTACTGTGAATGGCCACAGATTAAAGATTTATCATAAGCCACTCTCAAAATAGGAATTTTTCAAAAATTTTCAAGAGAATTATGCAATAAGGCTGGTGAAGAAGAATCCTTCTTCCCCACCAGCCTAGCCTTTATTCTTTTCTGTTAAAAAAAAAAAAAAAAATGTATAAGCCTGAAAACCAATCACTGATTGGCAATGTTATATAGAAAATGTAGAGTGAAAATCAGGGACAACTGACACTCTATATTTTCCAAAAAAAAAAATCTCTCTTTCTTTCCCATTTCCACTTCACTTCATTTCCATCCCACTCCATTTCATTTCACTCCACTCAACTTCATCTCACTCCATTTCATCCATTTCATCAATAAAAGTCTTTTTCATGACCATTTCCATTCATATAGTTATTATCTAACTATCTCTATTCAGCCAAGTGGTTGTTGTGCTAGTTTCTGCAACTGGAATTAGTTTCCGCAGCCAGAAGCAGTTTCCTCAGCCACCACTATGTTTTTCAAATTTACAGTCAAGATGTTAGTGCAATAATCATGAAACTGCAGGTATGACTAAGCATATGCTATGAAGACATGTACATGGAGCATCTATAGACATCAATAAGGAGCAATTGATTAACAGCTAATCGACAACAAATGACAAGGATTCCAAGGTATGAGAAAAAATTTCTTTCAAATAGCAATCAAAGGCACAATTTTTCATAGTTATTAAACCTTAAAGCTCACTATATGCAATTATTACTACAATAGCTCCATTACCATTCCACGACCTTACTCCATGAACCATGCATTTACTCCCTAAACGGTCTCATGATTAATTTCCGGGTTTAACTCGTAGATGACTTCACTTTCATAGTCCACTTGTACTCATGAGATGTGACCCATTTAATTACGGGTCCTCTCCACTATACTCTGTGCAGTCATTTCATCAACATGTAACGTCTCTTAAGTAGTCGTTCAGTTCAAAAATTCCGACTCCACTTCACTACCCTACCCTTTTGTTTAAGCCACACCTTGTTCGCATACATCTCCACTCCATTTTGTGAACTCACCTCGGCTGCTCATCCCCTATTTCCGCTCACAGTTCCTGAACACTCCCGTTACCCGTATCCATCTTCCATTTTCAACCACTGTTCTTCCTTAAACCCTGCAACCTAGCCATCTTACCTCTGTTAAACCCTCACACGCAATTGAATTTCAGTTGAATTTCAAATAGAGGAAAGGATGGGACGGTTACTGAGGGCAGAGCCGGAAGGGCCTAAGTTCTTAGAAGGATACCCTCAAGTAAAATATTTGCTGAAGAAGGCTAAATGGCTCTGCTTCATACAGAAATTTAAGGGCCACAATAAGGAAGTAACAAAAGCCTTTGCAAGGTCTTTCAATGACCAGGTGGTGGAGATTGGAGACCTTAAGTTCACGGTCATTGAAGCCTCAATCGCAGCTACTACAGACTTGCCCCAGGAAGGTGAGCGTTGGTTTAAAAACAAAAGTTTGGACGAGCAGGCATGGAGAATTATATTACGTAACCCAAGTATGGATGTTACTGTATTCACAAAAGGAATTCTTGTTCATGCATTAAAAGAAGAATGGGCCAGCTTACTGTTAATCATTCAAAAGTTTATCACTTGTGAAGGCCGATTTGGGGCAATGTACATGTATCATACTAGGCTATTGATGAACTTCTGAGAGAACCAAGCTCTTAATCTACCCTATTTCTTTTTGTTGAGCTTGAAAAAGATGAGCACCATAGTCCAAAAGAACATAGGGGACATAGAACCTCATTTATATCATCATGGACTCGTGAGGATTCTAATTGAAGATCAATTGAAGAAAAACAAAGATACTTTGGAATGGTTTCTAGTAAGAAACTACTTTCAAGAGCAATCTGAGGCACCTGAAAGCAGTACACCAAAGGCACCAAGAAGGAGTAGAAGAAAATGAAAAAGTGCCATAATCCAAGATTCTCCTATTGGCAAAACTAAATAAGTTGGTCAAAAAGAGAAGGAGGAAAGAACTAAGGACAGAAAACAGAGAAAATTGAAGGGAAAAAGGAACATACAAGATGTCTACCAATCACCAAAGCCATCTATAGAGGAAAACTATCAAGTGTTATCTGAGAGACTAATGCATCTTCGAAAGCAAGCTGCCACAACTAAGAAGAAAGAAAAAGGAAAACAAAGCATGGAAGAAGAGAGTACTAGCCCACAATATCTAAGAAGAAGCAGCAGGCTTAGAGGAAAGTGGAGGAAAACACAAGTAAAAGGACCCCACTTCATCGACTTGGGTGGGGAAACACCCGAGAAACCTCCAGCTGGCCATAGTCCACCTCATCCTCTGCCAAATATTGAAACCAGCCCTCCAGATGTTTTGAAGTCAGCCCAAGGAAAACACCCTAAATAGATCCAAGACAGCAAGAGGTCTATGATTACCTCGAATCCTTAGAGAAGACAGCTGCAAGCCCGAGCACATCATCCACTTTGCCTCACATAACACAAGATGCACAAGTCCAATCCTTGAAATAAGAAGTGTTTGAACTAGAGGTTTTAAACAGGCACATTAAACAAGAAAATGAAGCATTAAAAGAGCAAAGCAAAGTGGACAAAATCATTCATGACAATACTATGCTACATATGGGGATATGGTAGAAAAAGAACAAGAAATTAAAGAAAAAGTGCAGAAAGTTGAGCAGAGAATTAATCAATCTCAAATTCAGATGTTTGATAAGGAAACCCAGGATGGTGGTAGCACCAAGAAAGAAGAAAAGAGGACTGGATGTACTAGCAGAGGCTTTAGAATACATAGATTAAAGGGGGATGACTGAAATTTTGGTTGCATGAGGACATGCAACACCTTCACAGTGGGGGTATGTTGAGTCCCAAACTTACATCTTCCCTATATACCTTTTTAGCCTTTTTTTCCAGTTACCTGAACCTCCAAGCTATCAAATCATTGCATATTAGTTTAAAAAGAGCATATAAAATGGTTTCCTAACTATGTCTTGTGACTGTTGTTTGATTTAGATTTTTGCTCAGTCAGCTGCAGAATCTTGTCACTCTTCGCAGCCAGCTCAACTTTCTGCAGCCTTTTTGTTGAAGTCTATGTTACAGGTGTCTACTGGAGAATTTGGCCACATGGGCAAGCTACAAATGATGTGGACATGGAGCGTGTCCCCTTGGTTCAGCCGAATCACTCACAAAAGACCATGGTCAAAGCCAGTCAAGCGGTGGTCAACACTAAGAGTTTTACGGTGCGAGGACTCTGTTTTTCATCACAAGAAGAATTGCGTGGCAAGTTCCTAGATCCCAGGAGGCGTGCTAACACCTGTGGACTGCCTCGTGAACCAAATCTAACAGCCACCCTCCTTGGATTTAATTTCCACAGCTACCATACTACTAGATTTCCGAACGTGGTCATTCACGTGTCTGTTTACCAGCACAGATCTTAGGAATTAGTTATGTCATTTCCTGTTATAAATAAAGCATCCTCGTATGCATATAGACTAGTTTTTGGTATGTAATCTTGACTGTTTTACAAGCCATTGTGCCGTGACTTAATCCTTATGTTATGACTGCATTTCAATATATGAGAAGACACTGCTTTTAAATTCAATCCGTGATTGATTTATGATTGACCGAGGTTCTAGAGGGCCCCTGTACACCAAGGTTCTGTAATTATTGTATGGTTTCATGTTTTCTTCATTTACGTTCCTGATGCCATAATTGTTTGCTTGTATATAATACACTGCTTATGGTATTCATGTTGATTGATGTCCATAGTTTCTTTTATGCTTTCTAATGACTATCAAGTGATCAGTGTTTTTATTTCAGGTTCTAATAGATAGCCCGGGCAAGTGCACATAGTTTTTTAATGACTAATGACATGATGGAATTATCTTGTCCTTCTGCTGATTTGTTTTCTTGGTTCTAATTCCAGCACTGTTTATTTCTTTCGGTTTTGTTTTGTCCATTTACTTTTCTACAAGATAGATATTAGACTGTTCATGTCATTTTCAGTTACCTCCTATAGCCAGAGCGAGCTGAATGGCGAGGGATTGATGTATGGGTGTATAGTTTGATATTAGTTTATTTGTTTTTGCAAGTTAGTGATTAGATTACTCATGTCATTTTCAGTTACTTCCTATAGCCACAACGAGTCAAATGGTGAGGGATTGAAGTATGAATGCGTAGTTTGATCTTAGTTTCACTTTATGAAATTTAGATATCAAATTACTCAATTTGTTTATGATTACCTCCTATAGCCAGAGCGAGTCGAATGGTGAGGGGTCAGAATATGAGTTGATGTGATATGATTTAGTTTAATTTTCTTACAATTTTTGAATTACTTTGAGTTCAGTTTTCTTTTTATACAACAGCAAGGATACTGGGTTTCATAGTCACTAGCTCACTATTTGGTTTAATTAAAATTTAGGTACATTTTTATTTCTCTTAGTAATTGATTTCATCATTGCAAGTTTGAAAATTTTGAAGTTTGGAAATTATTTTAAAGGTCATCATTGCCTTGAATGCTTATATCCATACTTGATTTTTAGAACCGCCATCTAACATTAGGGAATCAACAATAAGATAAACCCAAAAACAAACCAAAAATCAAAAACGACAAAGAAGTAAGAAATCGGTTATCTTGCATATATAGTGCACTTCACTTCAGCAGTTTACGACTCCCGGATTGACAATTTATATAGAAATTTAGGACACACTAAATTGACCAAAAAACATCATACAGGATAAAAAGAAAGAAGCCTTAGCAGAACGAAACTTGGTCATTTTCTACCCACGCTATCGAAAGAAGCATAGCCAACGAGAGTGTCCATTAGACATGGTTCAACCCTGCGATATCTGTACCAAGTACCACACCACTGAAAAATGTCCATCACTGTCAGGGTTGAAAGGAGTTTTCGAGGAAGAAGAAGAAGAGATAGAGCTAGTGTATCTAATGAACCAGCGTTGACAATGGTAGACCAAATGTACAGGTATGTCATAAGACGCATCCCAGTTCTTTCCTTCTTCATAGTTTAATCAGCAAAAGAACCCTGGGACAACATGGCAAGGCCAATCACCTTACTCAAATTGGAAATCCTAGCCATTCCCTATGGAACCGTGGCCAACTCAATAATTTCCAGATAATGGCTGGCCAAATTCTCCTTTTGCTCTTATTTGGCAAGGTAATCCCTATCAATCCCCGTGGCCTGCCTCCACTTCTCAAAATATGAATTCGTCTACAAATTGGCAGCAACCTCTAGGGATATCCAATACACCTATGGGGATAGGTCCTCAACCTCAACCTGCATTATCAACTCCTTATCCATTACATCAAAATCCTCAACATCTTCTACGCCCCCAATTGCACACTCAACCAAATCTAAATACCAATAACGGACTGGTTCAGCTGGTGCAGATTGTTGAAACCTTAGACTATGAGATTGAACAAAAGGAATGTAAAGAACTGAGATTGATATCAGGACGTATCATCACCCTTGAGGAAAACAAGGACCAGCCATCAATTAAGATCGAAACCACACCTGTATATATACCACCACCTATAATTGATACTGAAATAAAACAAGGAGAAGAGACAAATCAACATAAAAGTCATGAGGAACTTACAGTCACTTCTCCCCCAATCCCTAAAATCTTAATGATACCTAAGTTGATTGTTTACCTAGATTTTGATCTTGTAGGGGAACTAAAAAATATTTGTATAAAAATTCTTCTCCTCCAGGCCATCCAAGACATTCCCATCCATGCTAAAACAATTACACAACTATGTGTAAAGAATCCTGTGAGGAGAGCAAAAGTTTCACGCACCTTTCATGTAGTAGGAACATTATCCAGTTTACTCTTAGGAGGGGAACTATGGTAAAGTATGAGGATCCTGGGAATCCCATAGTGACAGTTCAAATATATGGTCGCTCTTTTTCCAATACGCTAGTTGATATGGGTGTAGCCATTAACATTTTAAAAATAGAAACTTGTCAACCATTTGGTATTATAGCCTTGGAACCAACCTCCACCTTACTAGAACTCGTTGATCGTTCGATGGTAAGGCCAGAAGGAAATTTACAAGATATTACGGTTTCTGTTGATTCATGGGAGTATCCAATGGATTTTCTTGTTATAAACCCAAAGAGTCGATTGGATGGGCACCCTCTGATTTTGGGTCGACCTTGGCTGGCGACAATTAATGCTTATATCGATTTCCAGGAGGGCAGCATGACTATTGCAAAGGGGGATGCTGAAAAAATCTTGTTTTATATCCCCCTACCAAACCAAGTCTGCCCATTGTAAAAATATGTAAACAACCACCAGCATACCTAGAAGAAAGCATCTGTTCACCACTCACAATAGCAAAGGCACTTGAATTCAAAGATCAAACTGAAGATGATGTTATCAACAACTTTATCAATCAACCAACTAATGTGAGCAATATAAAGTGTCAAATGTTAAAAGAAATTTTAGATAATGAAGCCTTGGAAGATCTCTTGAAGGATACTGATGATCAGCACATCTAGATGACTACTGTTCATAACAGCAAGCCTATGGAAATTGAACCAGGCAAAGTTTTAAACATTAATGATAGCCTGGACAGTGATCAGCAGCAAAATCCCATTTAGGTCCTGCAAAAATATAAAGGGGATTTTGCCTGGGATTATCCTGACATGAAGGGTATAGACCCATAGTTGTGTACACATCACATCTATACCGAAAAGGATGCTCGTCCTATCTAGTAACCTTAAGGAAGATTGAATTTTCATCTCAAGGACATTGTGAAAGAAGAGTTACAGAAGTTGTTAGATGTGAATTTAATTATCCTATTTTAGATAGCAAATGGGTCTCTCCATTGGTGGTCGTACCCAATAAAAATGGGAAGTGGCATATCTATGTGGATTACCGGGAATTGAACAAAGCAACACAGAAATACCACTTCCCTCTTCCATTTATTGATCAAGTCCTGGATACTTTGGCAGGGAAGCAGTTCTTTTCTTTTCTAGATGGCTACAATCAGATTCAAATCACCCTTGAAGACCAAGACAAAACAACCTTCACCTGTCCCTAAAGTACATTCGCTTACAAAGTGTTACCATTTGGCTTGTGCAATGCCCTAGCTACATTCCATAGAGCTATACTCAACATTTTTTCTAACCTGATAAATGAGGGACTTGAAGTACACATGGATGACTTTACTCCATATGGGGATGACTTTGATCAAGCACTACAAACATTAGAAAAGGTTTTAGAATGATGCATTTCTACCAAGTTATGTTTAAGCAATGTCAAGTGTCACATGATGATGACTGAAGGCATAATCTTGGGACAATATATTTTTGCAGCAGGGATACAGGTAGATCTAGCAAAAATATAAGTAATTATTTTACTACCTACACCATATACTTAGACAGAGGTACATAACTTCCTGGGATATGCAGGCTATTATCACAGGTTTATCAAAAAAAAATTCACAAATTTATGCATCTTTATATGCTTTAGCTGGAAATGTTGATTTTAAATGGTTTGACAAGTGTGACATGCCTTTTACAAGTTTAAAGAAACTAATATCGACAACACCAGTATTACACAGACCAAAATGGGAGTTTCCTTTTCACATATCCATGGAAACATCAGATGTAGTAATAGGCATTGTCCTCAACCAGGAGGAGGACAGAAAACCTTATGATATATATTACATTAGAAAAAATCTTGCTACTACAGATCTTAATTATACAGTAATAGAAAATTAATTCTTAGTTTTCATTTATGCCATAAACATATATAACTCGCTACCAAGTTTTTTTGTATATTGATCACTCTGCCATTAGGTATTTAGCTAAAAAACCAATCACGAATGGTCGAGTGACTCATTGGATATTGCTTTTGTAGGAGTTTGATATCACTATCAAAGATCGTCCGGGGAAGGAAAACCCAGTTGCTAATTTTCTGTCTCGAGTCCCGGAGGTAAATGATCCACTAGTAGTAGATGACCAATTTCTAGATGAACATTTGTTTGTCGTAGTAGTCAAGATGCCATGGTATGCAGATGTGACAAATTATATGGCAGTGGGGAAGTTTCCTAGGCATTTGACAACAAGGGAAAGGAAACAGAGCATCCAACACAACACTCGATTCTCTTGGATTGGCAGGTTTCTTTTTCACATAGGGTCTGATATGTATATACGTAGATGCATTCGCGAGGATGAGATTTATGACATCCTGAAGGCTTGCCATGATGAGCCTTGCGGTGGACACTTCGCAGATCGAAGGACAGGGCATAAGGTACTACAGATGGGTTATTACTGCCCCACTATTTTTAAGGATGCTAAGCAATATGCCCAGGCTTGTGATAGCTACCAAAGGATGGACCAGCCTAGCAAATCTGATGAAATGTCGCTTGATGAGCCCCAATTTTGGTACAATTCGGGCTCATTTTGGCCTACTTTACTTGCTCAAACCATTCATCTTTAATTGCTTATGCATGCATTTCTTAGTTATTTCATGTTGTTTGTAGGAGGAAGGTTAGACACTTTATCCACGTGACTAATGCATTGTGATTCCAGGTTTTGGCATTGAAAAAGGGGAACAAAAGACAACGCAAAAGGAACAAGGAGACATAAGGTGGCACTGCTGATTTTGTGGAAGGATGTCCACAGTATTGGGACATTCCTCGTGATTCCCACCGAGAACTCCAAGCTCCAATCAATCTCCCCTCTAAGCCTCAGAAGTAGCCAGCTGTCCTACAGGAACAACAGTCATCAATTGTTGACTGCCTCACGAATCCGCAGTTAAACTTCAGTTGGACAGTCGAGCTCCTAGAATCAAGGCTACTTGGCGGATCATCATTTTTTTTGTATAAATATGGAGGCCGTAGCCTTAGATAGGTTGTTGAATCTCTTGGGTTATCATATCATATTGGAATCAGTCCAGTTTTGTTTTCTTTTGCTGTAAGCCAGTTTGGCATGACGTTGAATTATGAATAAAGAGGACAGTTTGTGATCGATTCCTGAGTTTTATTAGGAGACTATAGCTCTCAGGTTAGGGCCCAACCTGAGAGCCATAGATCCCCTCTGTTGTAGTATTGTTGCTATTTCTTTTCCAGCACTTTACGTTTCATTTACACATGCAATTTGAATGGCAGTCTTGTAATTCGATTTTCTTATAAGTTAGATAGATTTTGCTTATGGTACAATTACTTCCACTTGTTTAGTGTAGCAATTGATACATGACATCCATTGGAGCTCCAGCAAAATCGGTTGTTAAGGCTCACTGCCATGTCGTTTGAAGATTGGGGTGCAGTCCATAGCAGACCACCAAAAACACGCATGAATTTGGTTTACACAGTTATGATTTGGATTTAGATGCTTCCTCGTCATTTACACGAACCACACATCTCTTCACCACAGTCCCATACGTATTTCTCCTTGCGTTTTGGATCACTGTTCAATAAAATCACGGTACACTTAGTGTAGGTTGATGCATTTCCAGTTCAATAGCAGTTTTGGTCATTTGTTTCATTTACACTCTCCTCCATCTCGTTTCATTGCCATCCTTTCTGTTTTGACCTCGCATGCAACCACGTTTCTCCGCCTTACACTGCGTTCTGCCCTTTCCTAAACATCTCCTAATCCTCACGTAGCCTCATTCCTTGACCTTTCACATCCATCACTCCAACACACTCCCTACGCTTGTTTCCCATCTCATCCTTCCATTCCTGAGCCGTCACCAGCCTGTTCCCTATCTCTCACATCCCTTCCTACCCGTCCATCACCTTTCCCTCACCTTAGTCCTCCACGGTAGACCATCCTGTAGCAATTCAGAGACATCCTGTAGCAATTCAGAGACATCCTGTAGAAAACCCTGAGTTTCCTGTAGAATCCCCTGCAGACATCCTGTAGGAGGTCTTTCACGCGGTTGCTGAGCATCTGAACGTGGAAAACCTCTGTGGATGAAGGCCAAGGGTCCATAGGGACCTCACCTAGCCTCCCCAACCTGTCCCACGCTTTCCTTCCTTCTCCATCCAATCTGCACAATCAAACCCTAATAAGTAACTAAAACACAATCACTCCACCTACTTAATGAAAAAGTATAAAACATGTCCTTTGTAATGTCAGTAGTTTAGATTCATGCATTTCCACTTGTTAGATGTAGTAGCAGCATTGGTAGAAGTATTACTCATCCTCATTGCATTATAGAGATTAGACTAGTCAAATTAGGGTTTCCTAGGGTTACATGCTTTGATTTACTTTTAGTTCATTTTTTTCAATTAGCTTAGTCTCCTTTGAGCTAGCTTTCATCCATCATTGATAAAGCTTCTTCTGTGAGCCTATAGAAGTTGGCTTGAGCCCTAACAGACTTGTGCCAGCTGACCAAGGGACAGCTGCGACAAGAGCTAGTACTTGTGCATATAGCACCGTCACTTCCAAGTTTGTACGAACAACCGGGTTGATAAAATGAGAGACAGGAAGCCTCACGAGTTGTAGCATTATTGCTACAATACTGGAGCTCACCAATTTGTGTGTCAATGATGCTTGTGTTAATGATCCGTTTCCAACACCGTTTACAGATGAGGTACTCGAAAATGTGGGCGGGCAAGAAGCATACTCCTTCACAAATGGGTTCTTCGGGTACCATCAGATCAAGATCACACCATAGGATCGGAGCAAGGCAATTTTTGCTACCGAATGGGGTTGTTTTCAGTATATGGTAATGCCCTTTGGATTGAAGAATACGCCTGCGACATTTTCCCTTATTATGGTATCCGTATTCAAGGAATTTATCCACAAATTCTTAGAAGTCTACCTAGATGACTGGACCATATTTGGCCTAGTTAAGAAACATGTCATGAGCTTACGATTGATGCTGGATACCTGCCAATGACACCAGATTGTGCTCAACTTAAAAAAGTGTACTTTCCTCGTCCCTTTCAGGAACTTGTTGGGCCATGTGGTTTGTAAGCAAGGACTAATGGTGGATCTGGCAAAGATCGCTATCATATTGAATCTGCAAGCACCACACAGTGTAAAACAGCTACACACTACGTTGGGAAACATGGGCTACTATCGGAAGTTCATCAAAAGCTACACCTAGATTATGGCTCCGATGGAGCAATTTCTGAAAAAGGATGCTACTTATTGCTGGAACGAGGAGTACAACAAAAGCTTAGAGACACTTAAGGAGAAAATGGCTTCAGCCCCTATATTGGTGTTTCCAAAATGGGATGTCAAGTTTCATGTGCATGTTGATGCATCCTGTATCACGCTGGGAGAAGTACTCACTCAACCAGGAGTGGAGGGACTAGACCATCCGATTGCATTCACAAGTCGCAAGTTGTCCAAAGCAGAAAAGAATTACTCTACTACTGAGCAAGAGGGATTAGTGATGGTATACTCTCTCCAAAAGTTCTGTCACTATCTACTTGGAGGAAATTTTAAGATGTACACGGATCACTCTGTGCTCAAGTACCTAGTGAATAAGCCTGTGTTGGGGGGGATGCATTTGTCGACGGTTGCTGTTGTTTCAAGAATATGATTATGAGGTTGTTGTAAAGCTGGGATGTCTGAATGCAGGTCTGGATCATCTGTCCTGAATTGAGACCAACAAAGAACCAACAAATCTATAAGAGGGACTCCCGGACGCCCAGTTATACGCCGTGCACATTGCAGATGGCCACTTTGAAGATATTATCCACTTTTTAACTACGGGCACTGTGCCACAAGGGTATTTTGTGCAAAAGAAGGAATTAGTATTACACGCAACAGATTTTACCGTAATTGCAGGTCACCTTTACAAGATGGGAAATGATGAAATATTGTGTCGATATGTACCAGAATTCGAGCGTGAACAAATCCTGGCTGAAGCACATGGAGGGGTTTCTGGCGGACATTATGCGGGCTGAGCCACAACCTAGAAGATTCTCTGCACTAGATTATGGTGGCCTACTCTACATCAAGATTCAAAAGCATACTGTTGGGCCTGCAATGCATGTCAATGGATGGGCAAACTGTCACGAAGGGATGAAATGCCACTTCAACCATATATAAGGCTACAACCATTTGATAAATGGGTGATCGACTTCGTCGAGCCTATCGAACAACGAGGAAAGATGGGTGTTCGGTCTATCATCACTGCGACTGAATATTTGACCCGATGGACTGAGGCACAACCGGTTAAAGATTGCATGGCTGTGACAACAGCAAAATTCTTGTTCGAGAATGTAATAACCAGGTTCGACTGCCCCAAAATTCTCATGAGTGATAGGGGAACACATTTTTTGAATGAAACGATCAGCGCACTCACTGAGGAATTCCAGATCTATCACCAACAGAGCATGCCCTACCATCTGCAAGCGAATGGGACCATTGAGGCATTCAACAAAATTATGGAGACTACGCTGACAAAGATTTGCAATGCGCGACGAAATGATTGGGATTTGTGCATTCCTGTCGTGCTATGGGCATATAGAACTACATGCAAGAAGCTGACAAGCCAAACACCATTTTGGTTAGTTTATGGCAAGGAGGCTATTATGCCTATGGAATATATTGTGCCTAGTCTGCAAATCGTAGTGATCACAGGTATGGCAGACCACGGGGCCCTGGAAGAGCGGCTCGCATAGCTAGAAGAATTGGAGAAGGAATGATTTTTGGTTGGATTATATTAGCAAGTACAGAAATAGCGTGAGAAAGTGTGGCACGATCGCCATATCAAGGTGCACACCTTCAAAGAGAAAGATCTAGTATTGCTTTATGACCGTAAGTTTGAAAAATTCCAAGGAAAACTCTGCATGCACTAGTTGGGACCTGTTGAAGCCCCGAAAATTGGGTCTACAACAAAGGGGATACCCACCTGGTCCGGAATTTGGTTAGCAGCTCCTTTTCCATTTGGTATAGTGGGTCCGACTAGGGATATGGGACCAGTTTCCCAATTTATGTGTGTGTGTGTTGAGAATTGATATTTCATTTCTAATAATTTCTAAGTAAAATGATTTTATTTTAAATCTAATTTATCAACATGCAATTGTATTCTAATGAATAGAAATATCTAATTCTAAAACTAACCCGGGATTTAATATTTCAGTTATGCGATCTAAAATAATTTCAAATGGAAATTGGTAATTGGTAATAAAGATGATTCAACTGCTATGAGAAAAGAATTCAATAAAGATAAATCATTTCGTATAAAAAGTTAGATGAAACAATTGTGAAAAACATATCATATAATAAGTTACTCATATATTAAGCATAAATAGAATAGCTATCACCATATAGAAGTGCCAAATGATAACTCAATTATTTAAGCATTCATATATAAATAACTGAACTTGAATATCACCTCAACACATAACCATAAAGTGTTAAGAGATAAAAGTACCATTTATAACAAGTTCTACTCATAAGCTTCAACAATAATGATCTATCTCTTCTTAGTCCAACATCCACTAAGAGTACAAAAGTGCAATTTCAGTAGTAGATATTAAACATAGATATCAATAAATCATGTTCCATTCATTCATCAAAACCTCCTCGGAGGGTGGAAAAGTGCATGTTCCGAGGACAAGTTTTTGATAAATTTCAGGACCCTTCTCTGAATGCATGAGAAGGGTTTAAATACTACTAGCTAAATCTAAAAATAGTTTATTACAAAAATGTAGGAAATGGTTTAAATGACCATCCTCATTTCAGGCAAAAATAAAGCAAAACTAAAACTGAATCTAAAACAAAAAACTGGCAATTGACTATCTATGTATCTGTTCTTTGTAATCGCAAGCATTCAACATTTGCTTGAGGAGAGTTGGTTGGCCGACCTCCAACTTTAGATGTCCTATGAAAACAGAATCGACAAGTGTTGGCACCATCTTCTCAGCAGAGTTAATGATACATTTGAGAGTCATGCACTTGCTGTGTGGTTTTACCAAATACGTCAAGTAAGAATCCAAATTCAACTTGGTTAATCTTTTGATGGACTATGCTCTTTCTTGAGCCTTCTGCCTCCTACGCACAACAGATTTTTGTTGATGTTTTAACTTGCTCAATTCATAAAAAGTAATGGTAGCCCTAGTCTTCTTCATGTCTTCTATGATATTATACTCCATTTCATCAGAAACAATCAATGTTTTAGATGGATTTGGTGAATATGTTTGGACTGGGCTTGTTTAAGTCACTTTGGGTGACATTTTCTTGCCTGCGATTTTATCCTTAGACGTTGAGCTTGCACTCTTTAGCTTCAGAGTAGGTTGTGGAGGATCGAGTTGATTTCTACTTGTAGTACTGACTGGTGATGCCTCTTGATCCTCTTCATCTGGGAGGATGAAATCCCACATACCCTGTACTTGTACAACTTCTTCCTCATAAGTATGCTCTTCGTTAGAAACTTCCTCTTCTTCTTCTTTTGATTCAGCATTTGTGATAGCATTGGGAGGCTTTGAATCAGTTGAAGGATTTCTTCTATAAGGCTTGTAAGTTTTTTTTAGAAGAAGTCTCTACTACTTGTTCCTTAATGTCAACCATTTCGTTAGACATGGTTTTCAAAACTTTCTGCAATCCTTCTAAATCGAATGGGTCTTTCAATTGTTTTTTCTTTGGATATTCTTTAAAAGTAACCTTCTTAGATTTTCATTCATCAATGACGTTTTTATTTTCTAAGGCTATGATATGTTTCTCTACCGCTATTTCTTCCTTCATATTGTCGGCTAAAGTTGTTTTGTTGGCCCTATCAACGAAGATCGCTATGTCTGATGGTAGCACATAGATGTACCATTCACTTCTAACTTCTTCATTGGGCTTGGAAGTGGTAGGAATTTTGTTCAATAGTTTATTGAAACGTGAGTTAAAATATTTGATAGGTTCCCTTGATTCAGCCCTAAGATTAGACAGGTCATTGATCAGTGTCGCAGTTGACCTGTCAACCCCAAACTTAGTCAAGAATTGTTCTTGGAAAATATCCCAGCTAGTGATAGATCCAAATGGTAATAAGAAATAGCATGAACTGGCTGCTCCTTGTAAAGTGTAAGGAAAGAGCCAGATAACAGCGTCTTCATTAGTAATCCCATTGAGATTTATAGATAACATAAAGTTATTTATATGTTCTTCTGCTAGCATGCCTATTTCAAGATTGAACTTAGGCAACCATTTTTCAGGATGGGCCAGTATTTGACTCAAGGGCACAGGAATTAAGACTGCCCCTGGGTTATTCCATGGATTTTGGGCCATCGTTGAACTACTAATAGAGGAAAGCATAGACGATGTTCCTTGCGATTGGGAAGATGAGGATATTATAGTTACAGATGATTGAGAAGGAGATGTTGAAGTTCTAGTGGTTTGATGGACAATAATTTGAAGTGGAGGGGTGGATGGTTGACTTCGCATTGGGGAGTTTGAGATGGAAGATGATGATGAAAGAGTCTCGCTATCAAACCCTATAGGTGATTTCCTTTCTCTCTTCCTTGTAGGTAGAGGTAACTCAGTTGGTTCAATACCAAACTTTTCACTCTTCAATCTGGTAAGAGGATGAGAAGGATTATATTGCGAAGTCACACTACCTTGAGATTTTTCAGATTTTTGGGGTGATATAGAAAACCGCTGAAGTTTATGAATCAAAGATTCAACTTCAAGAGGTTCAATAGTAGATTTCTCTGAAATGTTCGGGTTTGTGGAAGTGGTTGTTGTTTTATTGACTTCTTGCTCAAGATTTAAAGATTTTAAATGCGATGGAGAAGTTGGGGGAGATGGTGAGGGCGATTTACTCTCATAATGATATTTAGATTTAGATTTACTTTCCAATCATAGTTCGGGGCCCTCCTTCTAGCGCCAAATATGTTGAAGCCCCAAAAATAGGGTCTACAACAAGGGGGATACCCACCCGGTCCGAACCTTGGTTAGCAACTCCTTTTCCGTTTGGTATAGTGGGTCCGATTGGGGATATGGGACCAGCTTCTAAATTTATGTGTGTGTATGTTGAGAAATGATATTTTCTTTCTAATAATTTCTAAGTAAAATGCTTTTATTCTAAATCTAATTTATCAACATGCAATTATATTCTAATGAATAGAAATATCTAATTCTAAAACTAACCCGAGATTTAATCTTTCAGTTATGTGATCTAAAATAATTTCAAATAGCAATTGGTAATAAAGATCATTCAACTGCTATGAGAAAAGAATTCAATAAAGATAAATCATTTCAAATAAAAAGTTAGACGAAGCAATTGTGAAAAACATATCACATAATAAGTTAATCATATATTAAGCATAAATAGAATAGCTATCACCGTACAGAAGTGCCAAATGATAACTCAATTATTCAAGCATTCATATATAAATAACTGAACTTGAATATCACCTCAATGCATAACCAGAAAGTGTTAAGAGATAAAGTACCATTTATCATATAACGATCGGTCTTAAAATTGATATCTTTCTCAT
>APFE030940347.1:0-22630 GCA_000404065.3 Pinus taeda
AAATATTTAAATCTTTGTGAACACCATTAAAAAGATCCCTGTGGCATCCAAAAAAAATTACCCAAAATACCAATTTTTATTAAATCCAAAATGCTGAAACTTAATAGCATGGGTTCATCTATAAACCGTTTAGAAGAGTGAATTTAGAAATTTCACTACTGATATATTTTGATACGATTTTTTAAAGTCGATAAAGTATCAAGATGACGATTGTTCGTGATTATTATGCAGGCGTGGAGATTATACAAACGAGGGAATATTGTGGAGATAATTGATCCAGCTATAATTGTAACGTGCAACGTGGAGGAAGCATTGAGATGCATTCATGTTGGTATTTTGTGTACACAAGCTGACTCATCACTTCGTCCATCAATGTCTCTCATCACTTTGATGCTTTCATCTCATTCTGTGACATTGCCGGATCCCACCCAGCCTGCTTTTGTTTTCGAAAATAGCAAGTCCACCGGTTGTGGCCCTGGGGTTTCACAATCTGCCAGTATTTCTTCCCCATCATCTGCTGCATCTCACGCTCCTCCGTCAAACGCTGATGCTTCGATTACGGAGTTGGTACCCAGGTAACGCTCATCTTGCAATCTCTCGGCCTTAAAAATGGTACATCTTTCAATGTCGTGAAATAAGTGGGTTCAGAGATACGGATGTGCATAATCTGTAATAATATTACTTTAGGATGCTATGGTAATAAGTTATATTACTTTAGGATGCATATTACTTTAGTATGCAATTGTAATAGTCAAGTGTGTGCGTTTTACAATAGTTACAAGTGGTGGAGTGATTGTTGTTATCCTCTCCACCCTACTTTTGTTATTTGACTACAACAAATTGTTGTTATATTTCTTATTGAGTTTTAATTCTCAAATTGTTGTTATATTTCTTATTGAGTAACAATTAATTATGCACTTGGCAAAACTTTTGTAATTAATGGGAGTGATGGTTGTCATCCTCTTCACCGTACCTTGAGTGTGATAAATTGTTGTCCTATTTCTTTTCCCTTTCCCTGGTAGCTTCGCTTCGTGTAATGTTTTCTACGTAACTAGATCACTTTCAAAATTACTGTAATGTTTCCTATGTAACCAGATTAATTTCAAAATTACTCAATATGCGAATCCTCAATAGAGAATGCAAACTTCAAAACAATCTTGGCTTTTGGCACTTTCTACAGTTGAGATTTAGATTTATAACTTTAATGCAACGCTGATTTATCCTATGGTTTGCTATATTATTCTGAATATTAATTCTTTGTTGATAATGATATTGTGATTTTTAGTTTATGACAAACAACACATATTATGATATAGAATTTGAGTTAAATTAGTTTGGTTTTGATTCGTGTGTTATTTGTTAAAAAAATGATCAAAAATGATATAAAATTTAATATTTTAAAAATTGAAAATCTTTAAATTATTGATACACATAAAATGTGAGTTAATGTGTGTGAAATAATTATAAAAATATATTGACGATTTTCCTTGTGTAGATCGAGCAATAAAATATTAAATAGCTTTTAAGATATGCATTGTCATAATAACACATTTTTATTAGTATTAAATAACTTCTAAGTAACGCTTTGTTATGCAGATTGACCAATCCAAATTAAACAGGCGTCCCTACATATTTCTATCTTTCTGTTTCCTGCTGACATACTTAGTTCAACTAACGCCTCTAAATTTCCATCCAATTTCATTCGATGGGAAAACGTTTTGGCTGTCTTTTTATTTTACTACTTAAAAGAATCATGATTCTTTCTTTAAAGTTTCAGAAGAAAGGCTCAGCCTTCCAATTTTATTTTTTATGCATTTCTAAGGTTGATTATTGGGTTTAAGTCTTTCGTAGACGTTTTCCCCGCTGCTAGTACCAGGGCTCCAACGGTCGAGGATACGTCACCCTGTTGCCCTTTCGTCCTTCTGTCTTGTCATACGTGCTCTGAAACTATATGCTCAGTTGTTACCATCGGCTGTTCAGATAATCCAGATATGGTATCTAATCTGATACGATGCCCATCAATTCATATATTGTCCTTCTCTAGAACTGTAACGGATAGTGGCTTCTTGAGATGCTGGTAAAAGACGGTGATTCCACCAAGGGTTTATAATAAATTCTCTCAATGATCCTTTTTCAAAAGTCAGACTTGAACGATGTGGCTTCTTTGGACATCGAGAATGCTATGCTGGTAAGGGCGGGTCATGAACATGAGTTGTCGAGGTTGAGGAATTTTATTTGGTATTAAGAAGTTTATTAAATTTGGTTCAGTGGTAGACCCCATTTTATCATGACTATTCTTAATCTATAAATATGGTTTTTTACAATACCATGGGTTAATATCATGGTTCATCACATACAACATGTCAAAAAAACCATAACTCATTTCATATGACACAATTTTTAATTTTTATTGATGCATTCTTTTTATTCCTTTCAAGCAATTGTTCATTCTTTTTATTTTCGTTGTGCAACCAAAAGAATAAGCACTAGAAACCAATTGATTATAGATTCCTAATGGAACAATGAATGATGACTTTTTGATATTAAATAATGAGAATTTGATATTAAGTAAAATTTTGTATTTGGATCACAACTTGTAGATTAGGTGATTACATTGAAATTGTTAGGATATTTCGACACATAGGAATAGTTAAGTATAACTTGGTCTAGCATAGAGTTAGGTAAAGTGTGTTTCTCTACTATGTACATTTGTAACTTACAATCCGACGGTCACGATATGTAGTGATCCGACGGTTCATTCTCTCCTCAGTATTATCGACACTTGATCCGTGGCTTAACACCCGATTGGTCCATGAATTCTATTTAAAGCGCATGGAGGGTCATTTGTAGGTTAACCGTTCACGAGAGAATCTTATGTAAACTTTCATTCTTTTATTAATAAATTGCCTGAAGTGGCCGCGTTGGCTCAGGCCATGGACTGTTTCCCTCTTTGAGGGTTTTAACCACGTCAAAATACTCGTGTATTGATCTGTGATCTGTTTGTGAACGGTGTCCTTTGGTGTTCTGTCTGAGGAACTTACCCTGTACATTCCTACAGAAATTTCTTCCGAGGTCAAAAATAATTATAACCTCATCAATGCTATCATATAGCATATACTTAGTGCTAACTTTCATACTAGATGTTGGGTCTTTGGAGGTATACACTCTCCAAAAGATCAACAAGATCATACAAAACTTGCAATACAAAGCAAAATTGATGCAAGTTCCGCTAACTAAGTTGTGGAGTCTTCCTCTGCTACAAGAGGTACATTCAAATCTAATTTTATTACATTTCCTACACATTCCTCATCTAGATTGGAGGAGATATCAAGGGACAATGATTTAATTTATGTATGTAGATCCTTTAGTTGTCAGCGAAGACCATTTGTCTCACCCTCTAATTTCCTCTGCTAAGTTTTATCTTCCATTAGTAATTCCAAAGCTATCAAGACAACAAAAGAGACAAGTTTCATTTTGGTATACATAAGTTCTTGGTTTGACTCTAGTCTATCCATTTGTTGCTCCAATGATTCCATTATGTAATACCTTCATAGCAAATTCAAGTATCCCAATTTTCCTCCCATGTAAATTTACTACTAAGTGTTGAATTGTAAGGCACCCATGAAACACTAAGGGATGGTAAGCCCTTTCTCTTCTCGTCGCGTGAAGAAATTAGATCATTAATACAAGAACAAAACCACATCATCAAGGGTTCCTTAAAGTGCTGACACCGAGCAACAATTGTCAACAAAATTTCCAGTATCATCACTTCCCAAATTTAAACTTTACAGCAACTCAGTGCCTACAAGACATGCCTAACAAACCTTGCCTTTATTGCTTGAACAATGAAGAAATTTTGATTAACATGAAAAGTTTATGAATTACCTTCCTAACATATGTGAGAGCTAATGCCTAGTTGGTGCTAAGAGCTCCCCACTAGCTTTGAGACTACTATCATAAGATACCATCAATTTTGGAAAGTCAACAACTGAATTATGGACCTCCTTAATATGATAATGGTCGAGAAATCAAGAAGGGTGCACAGAGGCTCTTGTCCCAGTATTTTCTTCATATCCCCTAGAGTAACTAAACCTTCTTTACCTCCTCAAGACCACATCAAAGAACTCCATTGTAACCATTGTTAATATATGTCATTTCCACAAAGAATACAAAGGATTGCATAGAATATTTAATGCTTTCTCCACACAATAAAATATATCCTATCACTTTATCATCAATGGCTCAGAAGCACATGAATAAAGGATATAATGATGACGAAAAACTAAGAACATGCTTCCCCCAAATTTTGTCCATGTGTATGTATTCAAGCCTAATTAAACTGACATTAATAATATTTTATGCATAATGACTTTGGGAGAGGGAGCCAAGTTGATTTTTGTGGCCCTCTCCCTTCTCCAAATTTCATTTTTTAATTCAAACAATTTCATGGTTAAGGGATGGGAGAAATTGAGGGGTGGCCATTATGAACAAAGACCCCTTCTTGTTTTACACCTTCATTAGCAAGACAACCTACTTCAACATTATGTGATCTCAGAACATTATAAAAGATGAGCTTTGAAAAGGATGGTTTCAAAGCTTGGATCGTTTCTATGATACCTCTTAACTTGCACTCTTTTGGTAATGTTCCAGGAATCATGTGTTATATAATTATCAAGGAGTCACCCAATACAACCAAGTTTTCAATATTTGTTCTTCCTGTTAGTATTACACCTTGTAGCAACACATATGCTTTGGTGGGGTTATTTGCTAATTGGCCAAGGCCCCAAGAATAGTATATTTCATTGTTTTTCAAACTTATCGATAATCCCTCCCTCTTAGCCACCCCTAATAGTTCTTACAAATTATTTTTATTTGGACACGTGAATGCCAACATTTTTCATTATTCATATTTTGTATACCAATACTATTGTTGGGACGCATAATTGGAATGGCAAGGTGTTAGTGTATTCCCCTTATTGTATGGCTACACTAACAATAAAAATAAGGGGAATACACTAACCTTATTTCTTATTGTATTCCCCTTATTCTTATTGTTAGTGTAGCCATACAATTAGGGAAATACACTCACATTTTGTCTTACCAATTTTGATTTTTTTAAAATGTATATAAAATATATTAATTCTTTTTATCATTAATCATAATAATAATAATAATTAATCAATCATTATTATTAATTTTTATGATTAAGTGTGTTTATTATGGATTGATGACTATGCTTAATTTATATGACCATGCTAGTTTTAATAATAATTATATATTAGAATTTTTTTCATTTCTTAATAACAATTATATATGAGAATGAAGATAAGAAACTATTAAATTGTATTTTTAATTTTTGAAAATGAAATAAGAAAATATTAGAAAATATGTATATAAAGACATAGATAGGAAAGTATCAACCTTCATATAATATATTGCCAAACCCCAACCTTATACATATTTAACTCTACGAGTCTAGCATTTATATACTTTCTTAAATTTTCTATCTGATCTAATGGTTTTTTTTTAAATATTATATAATCCTTGTAAGATTAGGTGAGCCATCTGCGTCTCATTAAACACCTTGTAGCTTGTGTCCCGTGTAATGCCAATATAACAAATTTTAATGATTATATATAAAGATTATAAATTAAAAACTCTAATAAATTTTTTATATTAATATATACATTAAATAAAAATAATAAAATAACATGAAGTCATCAAATAGTAATTTTTAGAAATATCCAAAACTAAATAATCATATTTTTTCTTATAAAATAAATTGATTGAATTTTTTATATACTTTTGTTATATTTCATTTATTATAAAATATTAAAATAACTTACAGACCATTCAAATGAAATATTGACCATTCAACTTAATTAATAAAATTATATTGATAGCCATATTTTAAATATAAGTACTATATTATTTATAACTAATAAAAATAGTAAAATTAAATAATATCAATTAAAATTAAATTATTAGATAATTATATTCAAAAACCAAAAAAAAATTAATATTATATTTATTTTAATATAATCACTTATTAGAAAAATGTAATGGGATGTTTCCTATATTTATTTACATTTCATTTATAATAATATATTAAAATAATTTATAAACCATTAACTTAATTAATAAAATTACATTTCATTTATAATAATATATTAAAATAATTTTCAAACCATTCAACTTAATTAATAAAATTATATTGTGATTAAAAGTTATAATAAATATGATTTATTTCATCTTGTGAGATGATAAGTGGTAAAGGCGTCTCATTCCCCCATTGTGTCTTAGCACTCAACATGGAAACAATTCTAGGCATTATGGTTTCAAGTGGGATGTGTTAATGGTTTAGCAAATTGTTTGAAGTTAATGTTGCTCATATGTAGACATGCCCAAAGGACAACAATCATTACTCTTTCCCCATAATTTTCAATGCAAGTCTGACTCTGAATATTCATTGCCCTTTGACTCCATCATAGTTTGTTGTTATTTTAGTTTGGGAATATGAGGAACCAATTGTTTCTTTCCCTTGTGGTTGTTTACTTCTTTGTTTTTTCTATTTCTCGGTCTTTCCCACGAGCTTTCTGCACTTCACTTCTATGCTGGTTAGAGGAAACATTCTCTAAATAATTTGCTTCTCTATGAATTTCTTCATTTGCAAGAATTTTTGCATTGGATGGATAGTATTTGGGCCTCTATCAATTCCATATGGTGAGGTAAAGAGCTTGAGTTCATTGTGACAGTAGCAGTGTTGTAAGGAGTAGGGGTTGTTGCACTCCTTTAAGGGTCTAAGTCTTAGCTTGAACTTTCGTACAACAAATTCCTCATGGTGGAAATGTACAAAAAGGAAAAAGCAGTGGCATTGCCACCACATGACTCTTGCTATTACTAGCACAACCACATTTATATTAATATAAATGTGGTTGATAAACGTCGATAGGATTAATATATCAACCAATATCAATACTATTAATAATGCAATATTATATTTAATACTATTATTTATAATATTATTCTTAATAATATTATTATACAGCTTGAGTGGGCCTAGTAGTTAAGAGCATGAGTTTCCTCCTAATAGGTCATATGTTCAAAACCAGAGGGGGTAGAGTATGTATGTCTTCATAGACTTAACAGTGAAATCGATGTGTGGAGGTGGGTCCTTTGTCCCACAAACAACGGGGTCTCATGCACCAATTCGGTGTGTGGCTTGGTCGTGAACTTAAAATTAGATAATAATAATATTACATATTATATAATAACAAACACGATAAATTTATAATATTATTAATATTACATATTAATAATATTATATAATAATAAATAAATATAAATTAATGAATAACAATATAAAATAGTTTTAGCAATAAATAATAGCACACATAAGCAAATATTATAAAAAATAATTAAACACAATTTAATAAACCCAAGGAAATAATAAAATTAAGGGATTAATACTAAAACCCCAAGGGAGTAATATTAAACCTAATGGATTAATATAAACCCAAGGTATATAAACACCTAAGATAAATACTTTAAATGAGACAATCTTTGTCACAATGTGACATTGAACCATGCTTGACCATGGTTGATTTTCATGTTGAGACAATCTTTGTCACAATACAACATTTGACTATGGTTGATTATGGTTGGCTATGATTGATGATGGTTGACCATGATTTATATTATAAACCCAAGGGATTGATATTATAAACCCAAGGGATTAATACTAAAACCCCAAGGGATTATGAACCCAAGGGAATAATATAAAGCCCAGGGGACTAATATTATAAACCGAAGGTATATGAACCCCAAGATAAATATTGTAAACACTAAAATAAACATGGTTGACCACAATTGATTTTCATATAGATACAACCCTTATCAAAATGTGACATTAGACCACAATTCACCATGATTGATAGTATAAACCCAAGGGAATAATAAACCCAAGGGATTGATATTATAAACACAAGGGAATGATAAACCTAAGGGATTATGAATCCAAGAGAATAATACTAAACCCAGGGGACTAATATTATAAACCTAAGGTATATAAACCCTAAGATAAATATTATAAACACTAAAATAAACATGGTTGACCATGGTTGATTGTCATATTGAGACAATCCTTATCACAATGTGATGTTGGACTATGGTTGACCATGGTTTTTTTATTTCGAGATAATCTTTGTCACAATGCAACATTGGACCATGGTTGATCATTGTTGTTTTTCATATCAAGACAATCTTTGTCATAATGTGATGTTTGACCATGATTGACCATGATTGACCATGGTTGAACATGATTGATATTATAAACTCAAGGGAATAATAAACCCAAGGGATTGATATTATAAACACAAGGGAATAATAAACCGAAGGGATTATGAACCCAAGGGAATAATATTAAACCTAAGGGACTAATTTTATGAACCTAAGATAAATATTATACACTAAAATAAACATGGTTGACCATGGTTGATTTTCGTATTGAGACAATCCATATCAAAATGTGATGATGGACCATGGTTGACCATGAATGACCATGGATGTTTTTCATATGGAGACAATCTTTGTCACAATGCAAAGTTGGACCATGGTTGACCATGGATGTTTTTCATATCGAGACAATCTTTGTCACAGTGTGACGTTCGACCATGATTGACCATGATTCACGATGGTTGACCATGTTTGATTCTAGAAAACATGGTTGACCATGGTTACCCATGATTTTCCATGATTTCACATGGAAATAATTTTTGTCACAGTGCAACATTTGACCATGGTTGGCCATGATTGACCATGGTTGATCATGGTCAACCATGGTTTTGTCCCTTGAAAAATATAAACCAGGGAACTAAACATGGTTGGCCATGGTTGATTTTCATATTAAGAAAACCCTTATCACAATGCGACGATGGACCATGGTTGACCATGGATGTTTTTCATATCGAGACAATCTTTGTCACAATGCAATGTTGGACCATGGTTGACCATGGATGTTTTTCATATCAAGACAATCTTTGTCACAATGCGACATTCTACCATGATTGACCATGGTTGACCATGTTGGATTCTATAAAACATGGTTGACCATGATCAACCATGGTTGACCATGGTTGACCATGATTGCCCATGATTGTCCATGATTTTCACATGGAGAGAATTTTTGTCACAATGCGACATTTGACTATGGTTGATCATGGTTGATCATGGTTAACCATGGTTGACTACTATTGACCATGATTGACCATGATTGATATTATAAACTGAAGGGAATAATAAACCCAAGGGATTAATACTAAAACCCCAAGATATTATGAAACCAAATGAATAATATTAAACTCAATGGGACTAATATTATAAACCCAAGGTATATAAACCCTAAGATAAATATTATAAACACTAAAATAAGCATGGTTGACAATGGTTGGTTTTCATATTGACACAATTCTTGTCAAAATGTAACATTTGATGATGGTTGACCATGGTTGGCTATGATTAATGATAATTGACCTTGATTGATACTAGAAACCTAAGAGAATAATAAACCCAAGTGATCGATATTATAAACCAAAGAGAATAATAAACCTAAGGGATTAATGCCAAAACCCGAAGGGACTAATATTATAAACCCAAGGTACATAAACCCTAAGATAAATATTATAAACACTAAAATAAACATGGTTGACCATGGTTGATTTTTATATTGAGATAATCCTTGTCACAATGCGACATTAGACCATGGTTGACCATGGTTGGCTATGATTAATTATGGTTGACCATTGATCAACCATGGTTAACCATGCTTGACCATGATTGTCCATGATTGTCCATGATTGTCCATGATTTTCACATGGAGACAAATTTTGTCACAATGCGACAAGTGACCATGGTTAACCATGATTGACCATGATTGATATTATAAACCCAAGGGAATAATAAACTCAAGGGATTGATATTATAAACTAAAGGGATTAATACTAAAACCCCAAGTGATTATGAAACCAAGAGAATAATATTAAATTCAATTAAGTTTATTAATGGGACATAAGTTTATTAATGAATCTATGGATGTTATATTGAGGCCCTTGATTTAACTTAATTAATATGTTTTGATAATTTTTGTCTATCCAATGGTTAGTTATAATGTTGCAAATAAATTTTATAATTTTTCGTTATTACTTTGAAGTTATTTAAAATGCATAATATATTGCGAAATTATTTATTAATATATGCTATAATGTAATGAGATTTTTTAATATCTTATAACCAAACTTAGAAAAAGAAATAGATTGATGTACTATTTCGGGTATAAAACATACATGTTCTCCATAAATATTTTATCTATTCATATTTTTTTCATAAAAAAGCAAGTGAACTTAATTTTTTATTCCTAAGGATGATTTTTTTTTTTGGAGAAATTGTCATTAACATTTTATTAAAAAGATATACTTTTATATTTCAAGTATTATAAAATATTTTATTTATAACTATCTTAAAATATAAATTTAATTCAACACTTGAATGGTATAAATTAAATAATAATTATCTTATAGTTATTTGAAAATATACACCATATTTAAATTTATTATTTATATCAAATTAAAAAAAATAATTAAGATTTTACAATATATTTACGCTGTAAGGCGTTCCCTCTGAAATGAACTCCCCTTATTGTCTATCTGTCACCCTTAAATACCGTTATATTATATGTTAGATTATTAAGAAAGGTTGAACCGTTGGATCACAAAAAAGTAGTTACACATTGTTGCAGGTAGTTACGTATTTAGGTATTCGATTCGCATAGGTAAAGACTTGTATGCAAACTAAGGCAACCAGCTCTTCAATCCGGTTGTTGAGAAGGGAAAACTGAAGGAAGAGGAAGCAAAAACTATTTTCGGCAGTTGATTAGTGTGGTCGATTTCTGCCATAACCAGGGTTCATATCACTGGAAGTCGGAGAACCAGTTTTTAGATGAAAATGGCGATATGAAGGTCACTGACCTTAGCCTCAGTGTGCTTATAGAACTCTTCTCCATCGATCCCAGGACTTTGATGGCTTCCACTTCACAGTCTCACTCTCCTTCTTCAAGCCATTAATTCCTCAGATCATTGGATATTAACTACTTTCGCAGAAATATCGGACACTCCCATTTTGGTGAGGTTAATATCCCAGTGCAGGAATTGGTATTATTGGTGTGATTTTTATTTTTTCTTCTTCTGATATGATATGCATTTCCCTTAGTAGTTGAATCAAATCTGTTTTAAAAATTTGCTGACCAGGATCCTCTGTCATATAAATTGTGTAACAGTAGTCACGATGATGAGCATGGCATTAATGCATGGAGGAAACGCATCTGTGGTGAATCTGGGGCCTTCGCTCTGCAAGGTTAATTCTGCCCTTAATCCCATTAGGAGGACTCCAAAGCAGCAGCAGAAGATGGTCAACAATGCCCGTTTTACAACCCCTCCTACCTCTCTCAGGTTTTTAAGTTTCTCTCATATAAAACTCACTTATTCATGCTTTCTTGTTTTTTCCTTAAGATTCTTCCATGTTGGGCTACTTGAACAAATTGAATTCATTTTGAGCTGCTTGAATTGAAATGATGAGTGGGCAATGTGGAATTAAGAAGCAATGGGGGGTTTTATTGACAGATCCACTTCCTCGTCCTTCATGAACTCGGGTTTGTTGAGATCGGAAGCGGACAAGTTCATTCACAGTATACCAAGAAGCAGTTGTGGCAGTGCGCTCTCCATTGAATGCTCAGTTGCGCTCTTAGTCGAAGCTTTGCGTTGGTTGTTCGGCGTTGCAGCTATGTGAGTATGATTCCATTCATGTTGTGTTGTATTGTAGTTGCATAAATATTTTTGATCCACATTGGTTGTGAGGGTTGGTCACACATTGGTTGTGAGGATTGGTCGGATATAGTTTAAAGTTTAGTTATAATGAAGTGGTGTTTCTTACTAACATAATGATATGGATAACAGAGTGGTATTGTCAATGAAGTGGTGTCTCCTACTAACTTAATGGTTGATTGGTTAAGAAAATATGATTTCTTTCTCAGTCATCTTTCTTTTTGTGTAGAATTTGTGTAAAACAATGATTAGATAAGCCTTTCTTAGAGCATCCTGGATTGGTTTTACAACTATACAATCCCCTCTCTAAAGATCAGCTCAAAACTCTACCAAGGATAAATTTGTTAATCACAATCTCTCTTAGAGCATCTCGGATTGGTTTTCCAGCTATATAATCCCCCCCTCTCTAAAGATCAACTCAAAACTCTGCTAAGGATAACTTTGTTAAGGAAAATCTCTCTCAAGTTCAAAACTCTGCTAAGGATAACTTTGTTAAGGACGATCTCTCTCAAGCCTACTATTGAGACAAGGGGCTCCTTCAGAATGCTAACTAATTTGGGATAGGCAACCTCAATTTACTAGGATTTTCTACTACAACAATCTGTTGATCTTTTTAGCTTTTTCTTTCTAGCTGTTTCCAATTGTCAATATATTCCTCTCAGAAAATGGAATACCTCAAAGGCTCTCTTGGGGTTCATAATTTAATTTTTATTTCAGCTTTAGATCTTTATACACAAATGTCTCAAGTTTTGTTTGCTTTTGCTTTTTCCCGTTTTCAAAGGTCAGTACTCTAAAAAAGGCATTAGGCTTTTTTGAGTCATAATTCAACTTTTATTTTTGGGACTCAAGTAGTTGTTGAGGAAAAAAATGATTCAATTATAGTGTTGCAGGGTTTTGATGTTATCAAAGCACACAGCCATCAACAAATCTTTCCTTGTTCCACTGTTGGCCCTAGAGGCACCTAGAGATGTCATTTCTTGGATCAGGTGACCAGGTTCTTCCCAGTTGCAAAATTAGACAAATTCCAGTGAAGTGAACTGAGAGTTTAAACTTCACCCCACATTTGGATTTGTTTGTCTGCATTATTATAGAGGTGATTATGGTTTGTGGACTGCCATTTTGGTATTCCTTCTTAGACTATTTTATTACATTCCAGGTGAGTCACAAGAACTTAAATGCCATCCTATTTTACTTACTTGGTCATTCTTTCCTGCACAGTATATTGAGTTGAATTGCATGACAAAACAGTAGTGTTTGAAAAACTTAATTTGTTGGGAAAAAGGGAATTGGAACTGCCATTTTTATTTGTGTTACTGGTGATTATTGCTCCTTATCAAGACATCAACCTGAGGCAAGTTGTTGTTTTCCTTAACAAATGATTGAATTGGTGTTTGGAAATGTGGATGGTAGTTTATGGGATGTTATTGATTTACAAAGGAAGCCAAGCTGGAATGGTCATTTCCATAGCGGCTTCTGCATACTTGATCTATCAACACGTCACCAGGACAGGGGATATTAAAAAGGATTTTGATCAGGGAGTTGTTGCACCCACCATTGTTGCTGCGTGCCTTATCTATGTTCCGTTCATATTCCTCGTTAAAGGGTATATATTTTAATTTAACCAGGTGTCAGGCCTAAACAATGCCATATTTGTAAAGCCATCTTGACTCCCTACTTAAAATTTTCAAATTATTATTGTGGAAAATAGTACATGTAAGGTGGTGTGTAATAAAGATCTAGTATATAAATAAGTCCAACAAGCTGCATGATTGACTCCTTGGGAGCCTTGTATTCTTGGCAAATCATGTCAATTTGGATTGCATGAGAGATTGGTTGAGAAAATTAGATAGGAACTTTTTGGATATGTTTGAACCTCCTTTGTCCTTTGCAAGGGTAGCTGGTTGGCTGACTTGTTGAAAGCACTATTTTCGTCCATGGAGACAAAAACTGTATGAATAATATTTTAAATAACACAAGGTTTTTTTTGGTGGTCAAACCATGCCTTTTATTCAAAGTTGCAGATACCATACATGCATTGATATTCCTTTGCTTTTAAAAAATAAAGGATCCTCTATATTATGAGAGTATACTGAATTGGAGGGTTTTAAAATTCAGGTTAAATAATTTATTTCTTTGCCTTTTATGCATGCGAGGCATGATCACACAAATTTATCCATTATTCACAGTTCTGAAATATTGTGGAGCTCCTGTGCACAGTATTTATTTTCAATTTTTTGATATTTCCTATCTGTTTTCTGCCAATTTTTTTATGTCGCTTAATTTGGCATCCTTTCTATTTTGATGCCAAATTTGTTACTGGATACAGAATCTACTTTCATTCTGCTAATTTTGATATTTTCAATCCATTATTTGATCCGATTACAACACATTCTATTTTCAATCCATTATATGATATTGTTTCTCTAGTACACCTTCTGTCTTCTTAAAAAAAGATAATACCACGGATTATATAACTCGCAATAAGTCGAGATATGCAGGCTGTTTTAGGCAATATCCCATTTTTGTTTCTGAGCCTTCTATTTTCTTAAAACAAGATAATACCACGGATTATATAACTCACAATTGTCAAGATATGCAAGTTGTTTTAGGCAATATCCCATTTTTGTTTCTAAGCCTCTGTGACTTCAATTATAAATGATTTTCCATATAAAACAAGTAATTTTTTCTTTCTTTATTGAGAAATAACATATATTAAGTTTATATATAATATTATGGTGAAGTAAAATATTGAATTACTATAAAGATAATTTGTTTATGATATAAGGATCTATTTTCTTATAGTAATTGGATTATTATTATTTTTTACTAAGGTAGGACTTTACAATATAAAAAGCTTATTGACTTATTGAACAATGTAATTATGTAATGTTTAATTTTGAAAAACAAATAATTATTATTAGTTTTTACTGAGATAGGATTCTAGTATTTTTTTTGTTTATTGATCTATTAACCAATGTAATTTATAATGTTTAACTTTGAAAAACAAATATTTATATTTCAATATTATTAAAAATAATAATAATTTTTAAACATTTAATTGGACCATAATTTAAAGGTCTTATTGCAGCATTTTCACAATAAATGTCATGTGATAACTACCTCATATTTTTGTGATGTCATTATTTTTACGCCATAAGGCGTTCCCTCTAAAATGAACTCCCCTTATTGTCTATCTGTCACCCTTAAATACCATTAGATTATATGTTAGACAATTAATAAAGGTTGAATCGTTGGATCACAAAAAGTAGTTACGCATTGTTGCAGGTAGTTAGGTATTCAGGTATTCGATTCGCATAGGTAAAGATCTATCTGCGGACTGAGGCAACCAACTCTTCAATCCGGTTGTTGAGAAGGGAAAACTGAAGGAAGAGGAAGCAAAAACTATTTTCGGCAGTTGATTAGCGCGGTTGATTTCTGCCATAGCCAGGGTTCATATCACCAGAATTCTAAGAACTAATTTTTAGACGAAAATGGCGATATGAAGGTCACCGGCCTTAGCCTCAGTGCGTTGTGGGATTAGTTCATACCGAACGACCTTCTCCACACGGCATGCGGCGCGCTATCATACGTTTAACCTCATGTGATTACCCAGAAGGGATACGACGCAGCCAAGGCCAACATCTGGCCCTGCAAATTTCGTGCTCCTGGTGGGCTACTTGCCTTTCCAGATGTGAATCTGATAGTGATGTATAAGAATATCTGAAGGGGGATTTCAAATCCCCAACCTGGTTTTCCTCTGAAGTCCTATGTTTGGTTATCTGGCTACTAGACCCTAACCCTATGCTTAGATCTGAACCATTACACTTTAGAACCTTCTACAATATTTAGACGTGCCCAATTTTGTTAGATAGATATTTCATAACAACTGTTTCATGAATCAAGGTAAGTTTTTTAGATAGATATTTCATAACAACTGTTTCATGAATCAAGATAAGCTTTCTCTTAAGAGAGTGTTTTTAATTTACTTCAGTTTTGATAGTGGATATTTGAGCTGGGCTATATGGATATAGTTAGAGCTATTTAATCCTGCTCATTGTTTGGTGAATTTGAGATTCAAAGTTTGTCTACCAAATGTTTTACAACAAATTGACAACATTGGCTAGCTTGCTGCTTGAATTTGCATCAGCTCTTGAAACATCACCACTTATGGATTACCAGCGAAGAATAGTAGCATATATATGGTTAGATATTTTATTTTTCTTACTTATATTATTACTGATCTTGATGGTGTTGTTTTGGTTGTGGCAAATTTTAAGAAGAATTGATCACGCTCCTTTGGAAGTGCTAGCCCTTGATGCTCAGTTGTGATGTAAAATATAGGAAGATAGAAAACTTTGCATTGTTGTATTGATAATATGTTGTTTTTATTGACCTTTGGGACTTGGAAAAACTTTTTTCCTTCACTGGTGAGAATATTAGAAGGATAATCTATGACAAAAAGTGCACGGGACATTGTTTACACAAAATATTTTGCTTATACTACCCTTCAATTTGTTTTTTGCTATCTCTGAAGGCGTTTATCTATCATTTGTATTGAATAAGGTACCATAGGGAGGTGTTGAAGCCCTGAAATTCAGGTCAGCAACAAGGGGGATACCCGCCTGGTCCGGACCTTGGTTGGCAACTCCTTTTCCGTTTGGTATAGCGGGTCCGACTGGGGATATGGGACCAGTTTCCCAATTTGAGTGTGTGTGTGTAGAATATGATATCTCTGATCTAACAGTTCCTAATTAATATGATCTAATTGTAATTCTAATCTAATGATATGCAATTATATTCTAATAAAACAGAAATATCTAAGTCTAAACTAACCCGGGGTGTAATCTTTCTTCTGTGCGATCTAAAATGATTTCAAATAAAAATTGGTAATAAAGATCATTCAACTGTTATAAGAAAGGAATTCAATATAGATAAACCACTTCACATAAAAATTGAGGTGAAACAGTTGTGAAAAACATATCACACAGTAAGCTACTCATATATTAAGCACAAATAAATAGCTATCACCGTACAAAAGTGCCAAATGATAACTCAAGCATTCAAACATTAACATATAAATAACTGAATTTGAATATCACTTTAACACAAGAAATAGAAACGGTTAAGAGATAGAAGTACCATTTATAACTAGTTCTACTCATGAGCTTCAAGCGATAACGATTTATCTCTTCTCAATCCAACATCAACTAAGAGTACAGAAGTGCAACATTAGTAGCAGATATCCGATGTAAAAATCAATAAATCATGTTCCGTTCATTCACCAAAACCTCCTCGGAGGGTGCAAAAGTGCATGTTCTGAGGACAAGTTTTTGATAAATTTCTAGACCCCTCTCTAAATGCATGAGAAGGGTTTAAATACTACTAACTACATCTAAAAATAACTTGATTACAAAATTAAGGATAGGTTTAAATGATCGTCCTTTTTCTAGGCAAAAATAAAGTAAAATTATTTCTAAAATTAAATCTAAAACTTAAAGTCTAACTATTTCTGTATTCGCTCCTTAATATTGCAAGCATTCAACATTTGTTGGAGCAAAGTCGGTTGGCCGACTTCAGCCTTTAATTGTCCTATGAAAATAGAATCTGCTAGATCTGGTGCCATTTTTTCGGCAGAATTGATGATGGTTTTGAGAGTCATACACTGGCTGTGAGGTTTTACTAAATAAGCCCAATAAGATTCCCAATTCAATTTAGTTAATTTTCTAGTCGATTCTACCCTTTCTTGAGCCCTTCGTCTCCAGTCTGATTGTAGCTGTTGTACTTTTGGTAGATATCCTGGAGTGGTTTCAGAGACTAAATTTGCTCTATGCAAATTCTCATTTATGCAATCGATAAGGCTATTTTCCGCTGTAGCTGCTTCTTCCACTGCTTGCTCAGCTTCCCTGATCTGTGTATCCCATTTATCGAAGAGCATTTCTTTATGTTTGTCATTTATTATTGGTGCGCCTGCTCTTTTTCCCTCCTCTGTTTCCTGCCAAGCAAAATATTCAATAACTCGTTTATCAGCTAAATCATAATCATGTCGTAAATCTACGACTTGATTAGTGATTGTATCACTTATTTCGCAATACGAGTTCCATTGCAATATTTTTTGGCTTAGTGCTTCTTGTTGCTGAAGTAATTGCTCATTCAGGGAAATGGATTCCGTGATGAATTTTGTGAGCTTGGGATCATCCTTGTGCATTTCCTGTATATCGTGTAATTTCTTGTCTTTCTCTACCAAACTGTTCTGATAACCTATCTGCATCTGCTAGAATTCCTGTTGTATTCTTTCAAGCTGTCTCTGCGCTTCGTTATTAGCATTGGCTTGTTGCAGTTGTTGCTGCAAAACTTGTATTAGGTTTTTTTTTTCTTTTAGCAGTTGTTGTACTTCAGATGCTTTATAAATAGTTGCAGAGGCATAAGCTCCTGCAATTTGGGATAATTTGGTGAGATTCTCAGTTGGATTAGTAGTAGGATTTCGCTAGAGGACATCCAATTTCTCTGCATCATGAGATATCACGTTTTCCAATTTCCTCTTCTTCCTTTGTCTTCTTACTACTGCCTTATGTTGCGGACTGTAAAATACATCAAGAGGAGGAATTTCATCTATCTTGAGTACAAGTTCAGAAGATGGGGTAATAGGGATGAGTTCCATGTCCGAGATATCATCGATTGTTTTTGTGACCATTTCTTCTGTTGCCTGTACATTACCTTCAGGTGTCTTTACGCTTTGGCCTTCAAGGTTGATCATATCATTGAAGTTCTGCCATTCTTTGTCTAGCTCTGTTCTATCTGATGGTGGATGACCGATAAGAATGGGAGGATCTTCTTGTAGAGAAGTTAACACTTGTTGTTGTTCAGGCTCTTTTGATTGGGCAGTATCCCTTACTGACCCTTCGCTTTTGCCATGGTCACTTTCAGATTTTTTAGAGTGTTCCGATATTTCTTTCTCAGATTTGGATTTGGATTTACCTGTATTAGAACTTTCACTGAGGCTAATGCTTGGAGTCAGTTCCCTTGCAGGTTCTAGGCTTAGCTTTTCTAAAGGGATATTGGCTAGTCTTATTTCCTTGTATGTCTTGAATCTCTGAAACTCTGTTGGAGAAAGATGCGTTTGAGTCATATTTAGAATTTCTTCAATCGTGCTTTTTTGTTGAAACACATCATCAAAAGGATCCGCTTCTTTGATGAAAAATTTTATTTTAACTGCGATAGTGAAATTCTTAGCTACATCGTGAGGGTCAAACAGTCTTGCTATGAATTTGAATAATTGCAGATAGGTAATATTGTTCACTTCTTTGAAAGTGTGGCCTATATCAAACAATGAGAAGGCCCCACAGGCTACATGAAATTGTGGCCATGTAGCTTTCTTCTTATCCTTTAAATCCTTAGTCAAACCTCCCTCTCCGCAGGTTCGATAAGAAATTTCTCTTGCCAAGAGTTTATCGGGAACATACAAAGGTAAGATGTGAGGGGAAGCTGTACTTCCGAAGACTCTAACATATGTAAACAATTCCTCTCCAAACCATTTTGTGACTGTTTGTATGTTTGCTTATGCTTCTGGAGAGAATCTTGGAGCATCTTTGTCGTACAATATCTTGTAGAGGGGTAACATGACTCCATGACAAATTTTGTAGAAAAATGGGGGGAATTTATAATACCACAACTCTTTATGATAAACATGAATGGTTAGAGGGTCTTGAGTTGTCCATTTCCATCCCATTACAGGAAACTTTGAAGCATAGCAAATTGCATCCATCACATATGCCGATAAATAAAATGGGGGATAAATTCTTTGGGAAGCAGTTCTTTTAGATCGGTAATTTACATTGGCAGTAGCTAAGTTATCTGACAGTATTCTAGACCAATCCAAAATAATAGAATTAACGGCAGCATCCAAAAATGGTAGCCAATCGGATGAAAATTTGTTAATATCTAGCCTCCCGTAAAGCCTACAGATCATAGCAGTAGAAAAGCAATATGGGGAAGTGAGGGAACCAGTACTATACATACCATGTTTATCCTTTTTCAGTGGTTCATCCCTTCATGACCAGTCTTTAGTGGATTCTGCGAGGTCTTCATTTTCTTTGGCAAACTTCTCCATGAACTGTTTGTTGTAAATCACCTGAGGTTCTGGCAAATGATACATAAGTTTTAAATATTGTTGAGAAAACGAGCCAATAAGTCCTTGGCCCTGAGTTTTAAACTGTCTGTTCTTAATATCGTCACTATCCAACACCCAATTAATCATGTCCATGTAAGGAAGAATTTTGGGTCTTGCTGCTATCGAGTGCAGGAATGAACAAGCTAAGTCTGCAACTGATGCTTCAAACGAGTTTGATGAGCCTGCAGTAGCCATAAATCCCGTTACCTTAGGATCTTCTTCTTCGAGTAGATTATACATGCCTTCCCAGGTGGAAATACCCTCTTCTCTGTTTCATGCGGTGTCTGTGTATAAGGGCGCCATTTCTTTATCTTCAGACATTGGAGCCTTACCTTTCTTCACCATAGCTCCCTGTTTGCTGCTTCGTATAGCTTTTCGTTCTTCGTTCCTGCAGTTTACAAGTGAGGTGAAAGAAATGATAAGAATAATGACAGGAAAGCTTTAAATGCTGAAGACATGCAAAAAGTATACCACCTTACGTGAACTGGCTCTTCGATAAACATGAAACAATATTTCATTAACAATTGGAAACTACCTTATTAATGAGCATTAAAGCGCATAACCAGTTTGTGTTATGGAAAAATCTTTTTCCTTGAATATTGAGCCCGAAAAATCTGCGATGAAGCGATTTTGCGATCTGCTTTGCAATATCGCAGATCGCTGCATCGCATAATCGCAAGATCGCATTAGCGATTTATCGCAATTTCACAGTATTGCATGGTCACAACATCGCATAATCGCAATATAGTATGGTCACAATATTGCATGGTTGCAACATCACATAATGATAATATATGCATGTTTTGTGTTAAGCAGTTTCTTGCGAGGCACGATTTTGCGATATGTGTTATCGTATATTGGTATTTTCTGCGGTTTTTATTATAAGTGATCTTCTAAGAACTTCGATGCGATACATGTTTATCCTTATGCAATTTCTCATCGCATTCTTGTGATTTTAGAGTTTAGATTGTAAGTAGGCATGCTGTTATCTTTTCTACGATGCGATATCCTTTAAGGAGTGATTTTGTCTTCCCTCATCACAAAACTTAAGTTTTTAAGATTTCGCAAAGGTCTTTTCTTATGTTTACAATGGTAAGTTTTATTGAAAAGGAAATACAATCACTAATTGATGTTTTGAATTTTTTTACTAAGGGTCCCCATTTCTTTAGTATTAGTCACAACACTAAATAAAAAGGGGGGTTGTTGGTGGCCACAACAAGAGGTTGGTGTCCCTTCCTAATTGCAGCAATTTTTCTGACCATAATGTTCTCTTGGAACTATGGAAGGCAGAAAAGTATAAATATTTAGCATGGAGAAAACTCAGCATAGAAGGTTTGAATGGATTGCTTTCCAGGGTGAATTCACGTGTACCAGGAATTTGTTTCTTCTGCAGTGACCTTATTTTTGCCTTACCACCAATTATTGAGAATTATGTAAAGAATGTGGGGTCTCTACATGAAGTTCTTGTCATTGTCACCATAAGAAGGGTTCTAGTCAAGACAGTGCTTTTGTCAGAGAGATTTATGGTTGGAAAACTAGAGCCAAAGGGTGTGTATAAATGCATAGCCCAATATGAGTACCAGTCTATGTTCCCAACAACATGCAATGCTACATCTCCATCACTCTAGAATAGAAACTTGACGATATTCCCACCAACATGCAATGTTGCATCTCCATCACTCTAGAATAGAAACTTGACATCTAGAATTGCAGAAAAATGATATCAATTGGAAGGCCTAGGTGCAAAGCATTTCTAGGGTGTGTAAAGCAATTTCAACAAAAAAAACGTCTAGCAGTGGGAAACATTCTAGGGTACTTGATGTTTTACTAGCTTAAAATTATAATTAAATTAAATCAAAACTTTATTCTGAAATAATATAAAATTAGTATGAACCTGACTTACAATGATGGGGGCTTACATAAACAATGTCAGGTCGTTCCAAAGTTGGGATTCCTCAATGTTTGACATTAATCAACATGCCATTTGTTCCCTTCCATTCAAAAGTTCAGGTTGGTTTCCTGATCAAGAAAGATCGATTGCATCCCTCCTTCTCAGCAACTCAATAATGATAAATGACCGAATTAGCACTTCAACATATAAAAAGCAGAATTGTGAAAAAACATATGTTTTGTAATGTTGCTTCTTGCCCATGCTTTTGTTCTCTTTAGAAAGTGATGTTCCTAACATTTCTCCAAAGCGAAATTTTGACAATTTGCCAAACTGGTGCAGCTATAAAGACAACCAAAAATGTTAAAAATGAGTACTATAAAAGAAAGTGTCTTATGTGTCATGCAACAAGATCAGAACCATCTCGTCAATAATCAAGCTTAACATATAAACTTTTAACACATCCATTCATGCTATCAAAGCAATACAGAATCTTGTATGAAACTTACCAGAGGTGAGCCTGATCCACATGAAGAAGCTACAAGACAACTGACATATTCTCAACATGTTTCTCCTTATTTCCGCGTGTCACAAGAGGCAACTTTTAGACCAATAGAGGATAGTATATAGAAGCATTCAAGCCACTCCCAAATAGTGCTCAAATTTCATCTTGTATTACCAATAATCCTGACAAGAGCACGT
>APFE030940356.1:0-12434 GCA_000404065.3 Pinus taeda
TGATTGATCTATGATCATGGGCAGCACATGGATACATGAGACAGGTGTATACTTGTTTCTATGGCAGACTTGAGGGATGACACATTGCAGATGTGATGGAGGTAACTTCATGGACATGGATGTGGCACACCAAGAGTTGGAGTTTGATAAGATTGTCTCTTCATATTGAGGAGGCACACATATGGATGATGTTGGGATAGATGTGGCTGATTTCCTTTAGCACATTGGTACCAAACATCATGGACATGTTGCAGATGAGATGAGGACTACTTCATGGACCTGAGCATGGTTTACTTATATGGATGGATTCTTGATCGAGTTCAGGATGTGACAAGATTCTTTGAGGAACGACTGATGGTGGCATGAGGATGTGCATTCTTATGGTTTGAGCGTGATAGTTGGACTGATCACCCGACTAGTTCAGACATGAGGGCTAGCGATGTACAGAGATGTGTTAGCATTGTGTTGGAGTATCATGGCAGAGTTCACATGGGGACGACACATGATGAGGTCGGCACGATATGTTGCAGTGGGCATGTAGCTTGAGATGGAGGGGTCAACGTTCCACGATGGAGCAGCATGTTGAGATTGTGACATGGTGGTTGATGGTCATGGATTGAGATGACTTCCGATATATGGCACACCGATGCGTGCATACCTTGGTATGGTTATCTTGGTAACAGATGGTTGCCGAGATGAGACATGGAGACGTGGTTCTACATATGTTGCAGTGATGGTTGTGGTATGTGGAGGAGTTGACATCATGAATGATCTTGGTGGATGGTTACCAGGATGGTATGTTGTCGAAGACGACAACGATTTCAGGTGGAGGAGGATGTAACGTCCTCGGGTGTGCGGTGCGGTTGGGCGCCGGGCGACCAGGCGCGCCCACACGACGGAGCTGCGGAAGTGCGACCGTGGACAGGTTGTGCGACGGAGCTGCGGAAGGTTTGCGACATAACATGCGATGGCAAAGTGCGTTGGTTTATACCCTCGTGAGGAGCGTTTGCGATGGGGGTTGGCCGACTGATGCAGGAGCATCAAGACCTTTTTCTCCATTTGTAAATATGGGGTGTGATAATATTAATTTGTAAATATGGGGTGTGATGATTTTTAATATTTTTAATTAATTTGAATTATATAGGAGAAGGTGAGGATTTATGTAAATATCCTTTTATTAATAAAAGGATATGAGGAAATTTAAAAAATTGAAGGATTTTAGGGATAAAAACCTATCCTTTAGGGATGTTGAGGAATTTAGGGGTTTGTTGAGGATTTTAAGAGATTGAGCATTTAATTAAATGATTTTTTTAAATTGTATAAATAGGAGGACTTTTTGTGAGAAAAGGACATTGAGATTGTGAGAGAGGTTGATTGAGAACAGGCTTGATCAGCAAGGCTGTAAGCCTTCAACAGTTTGTAAAAGGGCCATAGATTTGCATATCTGGCCATGAATGGAAAGCTCTTTGTAAATGGTTGTTTTTATTGTAAATATAAGTGTATTGAATTCTTAATCTTTTGCTGTGTATTGCTGGTCCCTGCGTTTTTATACAGAACTTTGATATAATGTATTGATGGTTGTAAGACATTGTAAATCTCACGATTTTACTGGTTCGGGTCTTCAAAGTTTCAGGATATAACTTAAAGTTGCTGTTATGCATAGTCTCTGTTTTGCTAAGAAGTATTGAAATTCCCTTAGCTCGAAGAAACGATTTCAGCATCATCAAAATTAAATCGTTCTGAATTTTATAGCGTCGTTTCCTCTATATTTTCACGCCTTTGCGTTTTGACGTTATGGTTCTCAGTCTTGTGTCAACATTGCATCCGATTGTACGCCGAGGACAAACGGTCTCAGCAAATTGAGATAAAATCCAAGGCATACGATAAAGCTGATCAAAATTCCATTGTTTCAGCCGTTCGAACCTTTGGTCTTTCGCGTTTTGTACGTGGACTTGTTTATTGAATTATTGTATAACTGTTGTTGTTCTTGAATGAAATTATGGGGTAAATTGGTATGTGTGAGGACGGAATGCATTTGTGTTGACAATGAATGAATGGTTGCGCAGAATAATGCCAACGGCCAAGAGATCTGGCTGATGTCTTAAATTGCAGTTTCTATCCATGTAATTGCAGAGATTCATTCTGGACGTATTGGCGCATTTGAGGTTGAAACCTTATTGTCCGAGACGGACCAGCGTGGGGAAACCTTTTTGAATTTGCAACTGTGTTCTCGGCTTATAAAGAATCTTAGAGTCACGGCGTAATAAACCTTTGACTGAAGATACACAGGGTTTATATGCTTGGTTGGGACTATCTACTACCGGGCATTTAGTATAAATCTTTTATATCAAATCGGTTTCTATTTGGAGTTCGTATTGGAAATAATAACAGTTTGTTAGAGATGGTGTCCAGGTCTCAGTGGTTATGCCATTGAGGAAGTTCTGTTAGCGTTTTGCAATTGAGGAAGTTCTGTCATGCGGAGGTGGATTGCCGAACCGCGGAGGTGGGAGTTACAACGTATACATATATACGCTTGTCTATGGTAAGCGATACCATGAATCTTTGTGTTGAATAAGAGCCAGCCTTATAACTCCGCATACGCTTCTTCATATGGTTCCACATATAGTTCAATTTCTTAATTGGCTATTGCAATTATGCATATGCGTTGATCAAATTGTATGTAGGACTGCTAAGGTATATATATATGCCTTCCTACACAATATATGCACAGTCCAGACTATAATTATATGCGCATGGCCATTCTTAAAGTGTGCGCCAGTCCATTTTAAGATGTTTCTTTTAAGAGTTTTATGAAGAGCGCGTGGGTTAAATTCAAGCTCGGTTTGTGGTTAATCATGAGACTACAAGCTATGAATCAAGCTTTTATATGCTTGGTTGTCAGAGATTCTGGGTTGGCCGGATTTGTCTGCCATCATTTTGGTATCAGAGCCTGGCTCTGTTGAAATGATTGGTTTGTTTAATTTTGAATTGGGTTTTACTGACAAGAAACAGATTGAGGATTGATGGTTGCAGCGTCCGAGGAGGTGAATAGAATGGCAGATCGTTGCACATGGTACAACGCTGGAATGAAGTTCATTCCTGGTCAAAAAACGCAGATATAAAGGTATGAAAACTGGATTCATTATGTGGTTCTGAACCTGGGGTAAGACGCTTATATAGATGGAAATTTTAAGTCCAAAGAATGTTGTTAAATTGCAATGAAATTTGTAAACATGGAAAAATTGTAATGCATTGGGTTAATGAAGTTCCATTATGATAATATGAAGACTGTGGCAAATTGAAGGGCGCAATTTAGTTGGTTGACTTCCAAATTGGGATTTGAATAACTTTGTTAAGTTGTTAAGATAACTCAAGGGCGCATTCAACTGAATCTAACACATGGGAAAGAATTTGTGATGGTATGTTGGTGATAAAATGAATGAGGGACTTAAGACATAATTCTGGTATTGTGAAGCATCTAAAATCTGATTGATAAATAATTTGATGTTTGAGAAATGATTATTGTGAAAAGGTTTCATAACCATAAATATGAAAGAAAGCTTCTGCATGTTGAAATGGGAGAAAGATGAATTTGCCAGTGGTTGATATTTGAAGTTTGGGAATTTGCTGAGTATGGTAATTTGAAGATCCTGGTATTGCAGGCTAGGCTCTAGGCTTGCGTCAATTTTTGGTAAGATGATATGTTTTTGAAGAATAGAATATTGTAGTCTTTGCATTGAAATATTATTGCAACTATCAGATAAAGGAAGCTGGTGAAAGTTTCTAGGTGAAACATAGAGGTGGCAGAACCTTGAGGAAAATAGAGATTGGATAAGGAAGACAGTTGTAAACAGGGAGATGAGTTGAAGCCAGGAAGAGCAAAGAGAAATGCTCAAAGGAGGTTCTGGAGATAGAACCAATTGCTTGCCAAAAGACCGAGTGAGGAGGGCTTGGTGAGGTAAGTGGCGGCAGGACAAGACTTGCTGCGAAAGAGGCTTTAGTGCAACTCAGAGTAAAGTGAGTGGGGACTCATAGAAATGGAAAGTGACAATTATAACAGAGGTTCTGAAATAAACCACAGCAGAGGACAAAAGGAGAAGGGTGCCAAGGCAGTTGGCATACAGAGAAAGTTAAGCAAAGAGGAATATGAAAGGGAGAAGGCTGAGATAGCAGTTCAGCTTGAGGTGTTAATGGAGATGTTGCAAAGAAATGAGGAAAACCAGAAGCATGGTTATGTCATAAGAAAGAAGCTGAGGTGGCAGAGACTACAAGAGAAGTGGAATCATCAGGTAAATTTGCAGTTGATAAAGGAACTAAGGGAACTTGAACAGGTTATAGATGCCAGACAGAGGATAGAGAAGCTCGAAACAGTTGAGCTACAACAAAAGGAAGATGTTGAAGTTTCGTTATGTTACCCAGAAAGTGGACCATTACTTTTTGAAAGTGATGAAGAGCTAGAGGAGTTGAATCATATGAATGATTCAAAGCAGCCCAAAGATTTGATGACTGAAGCATCAAATAAGACTGTAAGGTCTTGTGATTTTAAAACTAATGATTTGTGTGTGATTGCAGGTTTGGAAGAACATCTACTGAAGGATGTTAAGGAAGATTTAGCAGAAGGAAGACCATGTGATAATGAGACAATAACAAATGAGGAAATGGAAGATCGTGTAAAGTTTCCGAAGTCCACTCCAAGTAAAATCATTGAGTTATATAGAGAAATGGACTTTCAAAGGAGGAAATTGGAAGAACAGAGGATGAATGTCCAGGATCGATTGCTGATGAAGGATGACAAAGCAGTTGTCATAAATAATAAAGAAATTGCAGATGGCAAGCAAAGGAATTTTGCAGAGGGACAGGAAGTTAGGGAGGCCGCAACATCCATAGTGACAACAAGAACAACATGTTTTATTGAAGATGTTGGAAACAATCAGCGGACAGAGGACATACTGGACAAAGAAATTGAGATGATAAGGAGGTTAATGATAAAAACATCCCAGAGAAAGACAACCGAAAGAAAGAAAAGGAGCGGCAACAAGAGATTGACAGTGAAAGATTGCAAGAGCAGAGCAAGTGGAGCACTACAACACAAAATATGGAAACTTGGAAGACAACAGCAGATGACAACAGCAGTGAAGCGATCGACAAGCACGGAAGGATTACAAAATAAAATTTGGGATCCAGGAGGAGATATCCAGACTTATGACTAGGTGGTCATGAATTTTCTTACATGGGGAGTCTGATGCAGGAGCATCAAGACCTTTTTCTCCATTTGTAAATATGGGGTGTGATAATATTAATTTGTAAATATGGGGTGTGATGATTTTTAATATTTTTAATTAATTTGAATTAGATAGGAGAAGGTGAGGATTTATGTAAATATCCTTTTATTAATAAAAGGATATGAGGAAATTTAATAAATTGAAGGATTTTAGGGATAAAAACCTATCCTTTAGGGATGTTGAGGAATTTGGGGGTTTGTTGAAGATTTTAAGAGATTGAGCATTTAATTAAATGATTTTTTTAAATTGTATAAATAGGAGGACTTTTTGTGAGAAAAGGACATTGAGATTGTGAGAGAGGTTGATTGAGAACAGGCTTGATCAACAAGGTTGTAAGCCTTCAGCAGTTTGTAAAAGGGCCATAGATTTGCATATCTGGCCATGAATGGAAAGCTCTTTGTAAATGGTTGTTTTTATTGTAAATATAAGTGTGTTGAATTCTTAATATTTTGCTATGTATTGCTGGTCCCTGCGTTTTTATACAGAACTTTGATATAATGTATTGATGGTTGTAAGACATTGTAAATCTCACGATTTTACTGGTTCGGGTCTTCAAAGTTTCAGGATATAACTTAAAGTTGCTGTTACGCATAGTCTTTGTTTTGCTAAGAATTATTGAAATTCCCTTAGCTCGAAGAAACGATTTCAGCATCATCAAACTTAAATCATTCTGAATTTTATAGTGCCGTTTCCTCTATATTTTCACACCTTTGCGTTTTGACGTTATGGTTCTCAGTCTTGTGTCAACATTGCATCCGATTGTACGCCGAGGACAAACGGTCTCAGCAAATTGAGATAAAATCCAAGGCATACGATAAAGATGATCAAAATTCCATTGTTTCAGCCGTTCGAACCTTTGGTCTTTCGCGTTTTGTACGTGGACTTGTTTATTGAATTATTGTATAACTGTTGCTATTCTTGAATGAAATTATGGGGTAAATTGGTATGTGTGAGGACGGAATGAATTTGTGTTGACAATGAATGAATGGTTGCGCAGAATAATGTCAATGGCCAAGAGATCTGGCTGATGTCTTAAATTGCAGGTTCTATCCATGTAATTGCAGAGATTCATTCTGGACGTACTGGCGCATTTGAGGTTGAAACCTTATTGTCCGAGACGAACCAGCGTGGGGAAACCTTTTTGAATTTGCAACTGTGTTCTCGGCTTATAAAGAATCTTAGAGTCACGGCGTAATAAACCTTTGACTGAAGATACGCAGGGTTTATATGCTTGGTTGGGACTATCTGCTACCGGGCATTTAGTATAAATCTTTTATATCAAATCGGTTTCTATTCGGAGTTCGTATTGGAAATAATAACAGTTTGTTAGAGATGGTGTCCAGGTCTCAGCGGTTATGCCATTGAGGAAGTTCTGTTAGCGTTTTGCAATTGAGGAAGTTCTGTCATGCGGAGGTGGATCGCCGAACCGCGGAGGTGGGAGTTACAACGTATACATATATACGCTTGTCTATGGTAAGCAATACCATGAATCTTTGTGTTGAATAAGAGCCAGCCTTATAACTCTGCATACGCTTCTTCATATGGTTCCACATATAGTTCAGTTTCTTAATTGGCTATTGCAATTATGCATATGCGTTGATCAAATTGTATGTAGGACTGCTAAGGTATATATATATGCCTTCCTACACAATATATGCACAGTCCAGACTATAATTATATGCGCATGGCCATTCTTAAAGTGTGCGCCAGTCCATTTTAAGATGTTTCTTTTAAGAGTTTTATGAAGAGCGCGTGGGTTAAATTCAAGCTCGGTTTGTGGTTAATCATGAGACTACAAGCTATGAATCAAGCTTTTATATGCTTGGTTGTCAGAGATTCTGGGTTGGCCGGATTTTTCTGCCATCACCGACCCATGGTGGAAGGGTGTGGCTGACTTTACAAGCGCCCGAACGTTGCGTGCGGAGGGGTGTGTGGGCGGTCGGCTGGGCAGCCCACCCACACCCAACGTTGGGTATAAACACTTGTGCGTGGAGCTTCATTCATCATCATTCGCACTTGATCTCTTGTTCTACGCTCTTAGGAGAGCCTCTTGTGCGCAGTTTTGAGGAGGATGAGTGCATAGCTCATGCGCTCCTTGGTAAGTCGCACTTGGTGGAGTCGCTCTTGGTGGGAGGTGAACACGAAGGGCAAGACGTGCCCGAGGTGATCGTTCGGAGGGTCGATTTGTGCGACGACTTGGCGTGGGTGTCTTGGTGACTCGGTTGAGCGCCCGCCCATCGTGCAAGTGTGCACGAAGACTTGTTGGAGTGTTGGTTTTTGGACGGAGGTGTGCCTTGGTTGGAGGCGCCCATGTGTGGTGACTTTGAGGTGCACCTGAGTTGGGCAAACGACACGACGGTGCGACGGGGTGAATGAAGGTTTGGTTAGTCGTGCGGCGACCGTGCGGAGGTGCCGACGAGCTGGGCAATCGAGTTTGCCGATGTTGTATATTTGGCTAAGTGTAAATTTGGGGTTTCGCAAGATTTAACTTACGCATTGTAAAAACGAAAGATGATATAATATATTGTTGGGCAGACTCACATTACGGGGAGTTGCCCCTCCCCTTTATACTTGTTGCAATTGTTGATGTTCTTGTTATAATTGCTATGGATAATGAATGAGTATGGGCTTAATTAAGTATAAAGGAAACATAATAATACTTGGTTGAGAATCACAAACTAAGTAGGAGAAAGTGAATTTAGGCGTACTCCATGTGCACGAGTATTGTTAAAAAGAAAGTGTTCGGTGGTGCCGCACCTCGCCGGCACGGTTGAAAGACCACCGTAGGCTTGGGGGCGTGACAGTCGACTGCGATCAACGGGGTCAACGAGGACCGTCGATCAAGCACGTAGATCAAGGATTGAAGTTGAATCATGATATCGCAATCAAAGCTACACAAGGAGCGGGGCTATATATATATATATATATATATATATATATATATATATATAATGCGCGATGCGACAGCCGGACCCGATAGAGCTATAAAACGATATTCCATAAAATTTGAGATCCGCCAAATGACATATTTCTATGTATTTCGTTTAATAAACGAAATACAAAGGGAAGCGTCGATGCGATGAAAATTGGACCCGAACGGGTTTGTGAATGAAAATATATATATTGTTTCAAGTCCGATATGGGCCTTTTTACGGGATTTTGCAAAGTTTTAATGTACTTTTTAATATAAAAGGGGAATCACAAAACAGGCAGGATTTCGGGGGGACCAAAGGCGATAAACGGTTTGGGCCATGCTCCGCCCGATCCCAAACAATGGTTGCCACGTGTCCAAGCTGAGGAGAAAGAAAACCACCCTTATCGGGCGGTTAACCCCCGTACGAAATGGCTGCCCGAAATGAACCACAGTCGTTGGATCTGGATCTCCCAGATCAATGGTGGAGATGCGATGTCGGTATACAGACGGAGCCCATAGGACTATAAGGCAGAATTATGAATATTTGAAGTCCGATAAACAATGTTTGGCGGACTTTTCCTGTGTTTGAATGTATTTCTCTGTGTAAACAGAGAATGGTGATTTCGAAAGATTTCAAAGGCCCGATGACCCATTCCGTTACAGAATAAGGGGCCACCATCCCTGAAAGCATTTAGCAATGATTGCTAACACTCAGAGGGGGATCTGAGCGGATAGAGGTCGGGAAGCCAGAGAGCCCGAGAAGAGGAAATGAACAGGCAGCGCCGATTAGCTTTAAAGCCACAAATTGACAGAAAACAGGCAGGTAGTGCTGAGCAAAGGCAGAGACAGAGAGTGATAGAGAGACTCTGTGTACTTAGAGAGGCTTGAGGGGTTCAAGCAAAACTCTTGCTGTTGTACATGTTGTGTGTTGAGACTCAAATTGAGCTCATACTTTAATAAAACTATGTTTTGAAGACATAATAGAGAGGTCACCACTAAAGGCTGGACCAGGAGACGTAGCCCAGGATTGTTGGGTGAACTCCTTATTAAACTTGCTGTGTTTATGTGTGTTTGTCTATTATGTTCTTTAACTGCTTCATTGTCTATGTATTTCACAACCTTATCGATCCATTGCACAAAGTAACATAGGCATATCCATGCACATGAGTCTGTAATACCTTAATAATTGTCTAAGATCTCATTATTAGATCAAGTGGTATCAGAGCTTTAGGTTTGCTAAGGTTAGACAAGCTTATGTTGGATTGTTGAATGCTAACTAGGTCAAAGTTCAAATTAGGAGAAGGAGAACCAGTTGAGGCTAACCCAGAAATTGGAGGAGTCTATCCTAGGAGGAAAATGGCAGAAGAAATTCCCTTGGAATCAGACTCTCAGTTCATGGACAGTTTCATGACCATGAGAGCCATGGTAGAAGAGATGTATTGAGAATTTAAGAAAAGTCGAGGTGAAGATTCTTCAACCTCCAAACAAGACAAAGGAACAGAGGAACCTTTTCTAGATGGCCATTCAGAACACAAAGGGAAAGGGAAAGAGCCTCCTCTATCAACACCTCCTTCTAGCCCATTGATTAAATTCGATGTAAAATTTGATTTGCCAATATATGATGGAGGATTAAATGTAGAAAAGATAGATAACTGGATTAGATATATTGATGTATATTGCAGGGTGTAGAACATCGATTTAGAAAGGAGAAAGATTCAGTTGGCCAACCTTCGCCTTGGAGGAACTGCCCTAGTGTGGTGGGAAGGCAGGACACAAGCTGATTTGAAGTAGCAAGGTAAAATTCTTTCTACCTGGAGTGAATTTGTTTCTGCCATTAAAAAACAATTCTATCCACTAGCTTATATGCAACAAGCGATGATGAGTTGGCAAACTCTTCGCCAATTAAAGGGGCAAAGTGTACAAAGCTATACCCAGGAATTTAGAAAAATAGCTTTAATTCTAAGCATTTCTCTAGACTCACATGAAACTTTGTTAAGTATATAGGTGGTCTACACAGCTATTTGAGGCACACCATTCTCATTTTTAACCCTACTAGCATAGATGAGGTATCAGTTCAGGCTACACATCTGGAGGCTAGATGCAAGAATGTGAACCCAAAGATTGGGGGTTCATCAAAACCCATTGCAAGTAAGAACAAGGAAAAAAGGAAGCATAAATGGAAAGAGAGGAAGGCAAACACTATACAGAAAGACAAACTTTCATGCACTCACTACAAGAAGGGTGGACACGATGATGAACACTCTTGGTCTTTGCATCCGGAGCTGAAAGCCAAGAAGTTTGATGGTAAGAAAAAGAAGATTGCTGCTGCTATTCAAAAATATTTGGGGTCAGAGTCAGGTGATGAAACAATAATCACAGCCACAGGTATAAAAGGTAAAAGTTCTAAAACATCTACTAGTAATTCTGCACAATCTATTGATAATGAATAAAATGAGAGGAAAAGACATGAGCTTTTTCATATTAGAGTTATTTCCAAGCATCAAAAGATTGATACTTTATTTGATAGTGGTTCACAAGTAAACTTGATTTCTGAAGCAATTGTAAAGAAGTTGGGACTACTAACCACACCTCACAAGAAGCCATATCCATTAGGTTGGATATGTGATAAAACAAAGCTATAGGTGACTAGACAATGTAAGCTTAGGTTTGCTGTTGGGTCAACTTTTGTAGATGAGGTTGAATTAGATATAGTTCCCTTGGATATATGTGGTATTGTTTTAGGAATTTCTTACTTGTATGATAGAAAAGCCATTTTCTATAGAACTGAAAATAAGCATCAACTCACAAAAGATGGAATATAATATATTGTAAGAGCTCATCAGCTCAAAAATAATTACACTCTCATCAACTCACGGCAGATGAAAATAATTGTAAATTCATGCAAGTAATTTTTACTAATGGTTGTAAAGGACAAAAACCTTGATAAAACCAACTTAGAAAAGGTTGTTTCAGAATATGATATTCTATTTCAAGAACCTAAAGGTTTGCCACTCAAAAGGGAAATAGTACATGATATTCAACTGCAGCAAGATGCTCCATTGCTTAACATCGGAATGTACAAGCTATCTGCTTTAGAGAATGCAGAGATCAAGAAGCAGGTACATGAGCTGCTCGAGAAAGGGTTCATAAGACCAAGCACATCACCATGTGGATCTCCAATCGTGTTGGTGAGAAAGAAAGATGGTTCGTGGAGGATGTACATTAATTACAAAGCACTGAATAAAATAACGATCAAAAATCGTTATCCTCTTCCTCGCATAGATGATCTATTCGATCAGTTGAAAGAAGTTGTTTACTTTTCCAAGTTGGACTTGTGTAGTGGCTACCATCAGGTAAGAGTAGCAAAACAAGATGCATGGAAGACTGCTTTCAAAATAAAGCAAAGGCTGTATGAATGGCTAGTTATGCCTTTTGGCTTAACTAATGCTCCTACCACTTTCATGAGAGTTGTGAATGATGTACTCAGGCCTTTTATTGATGATTTTGTAATTGTATATTTAGATGACATTCTTGTTTTCAGTAAAACAAGGGAAGAACATTTGAAACATGTAAAGTAGACTCTAGATGTTTAGAAACAAAAAATTCTTTATGTTAAATTATCAAAATGTGAATCTGGCAAAACATCTTTGAATTATTTGGGTCATATTGTAGAGGGTGGTGAATTGATGATAGATCCCTCTAAGGTTGAAGTCATTGTGAACTAGCCTAAACCCAAATCTGCTATAGAAGTTAGGAGCTTCCTAGGAGCAACACAATATTGGAGAAAGTTTATTGCTAACTTTTCCTTGATTGCAACTCCTTTACATGCTTTAACAGGATTGAACAAGGTGTTTCAATGGGGAGGCAAACAATAGAAAGCCTTCGACACCTTGAAAAAAAAGATTAGTACAACACAAGTACTAACATTGCCAGATCTTTAAAGACCATTTGAGATTGAAACAGATGCCAGTGACTATGTCGTGGGAGCAGTGTTGATGCAACATGGTAAACCCATATGTTATCATTCTGAGACATTTAATTATGCAATAGTTAATTTTCCCACATGATAAAGAATTGTATGCATTAGTGCAAAGTGTGTGTTGGGTCCCTATAATACTAGTGATTGCCCCATTACTATTGTAGTTGTACCCCTTATTAATATCGTTGTGCCCCTATTGTCTCCATATTGTTATTACCGTGCCCCATAGAATCCCTCTATTGTTATTTTTGTGGCTTTA